>JAPYKE020000037.1:2142500-2317500 GCA_028554795.2 Sinohyriopsis cumingii | reverse complement strand
CATCGCATCAAGCATATATCTCACGTTCAGACTTTGCACAACAGTCTATGAGATTTATCTAAGTATCTGGCGTATTAAAATGATGACCAAACCAAGCAACAATAACCATATGAATGTTTGCTGCAATAATACATTCTCGGCAGATCCAGTTAGATCAATGGTATTTCCATGGAAATCCTCACGCATAGGATTGTTTATTGCAACTCTCATCATTTCGTGTGCTGGATGACCACATCGTGAGAAATACGGTTCATATTCACCCATTCCAAGAAAACTAACAGGGTAACAAGCCACCATATCAACTGAAATTACATTAACAGGATTATGTTTTGTGTTCCAATGACTACCATATCAAATTCAACACATGAACGCGATATATAATCGAGAAATTCCCTTGGTGTTGAACGCCACAAACTGTTTTGCTGGGCGATAGGAGCAACCACAGACGAAATGTTAAAACAATTTTTCAGCATTTATCTATGTTGATTTGTGAATCGACGATGGTGTATTTGAGCGATACTTATTTCATCTTATCAAGGAGATATTCTTTGCGATAAAGTTTACCTCACGGTAGCACGAACTGATCAAACCGATAATTGGATCCCAATTCTGATGGTAGATCCGTCTTACAATCGACAACGGATTCAGAATCACTCTGAAAGAGCCAGACTGATACAGGATCGTGCTTACTAATATTATCAATTTCCTCAAAAATACTATCGTGCTAAAATATGGCAGTTTTCCTCGGTGGAAAGTTTGTTTCGCTTGCCGTCCACGCATGATCTTCTTGGTCAACTATTTCTACAGGGGTGCCTCTTGTTTTATAGTTGCCAGAATTATGCAAAACTTCGTCGGTTATTGTTTTTACTATCATCGGAAACGTGAATCTCTTTTCCAACGCGGCAACGTATACTATTTTAGTTTCATTCGCCCTTTAAACTTTTTGACCATTTGTTTATTTTTTTCGATTCGTTAATTTTTTCGATTCGTGATTGTTAATCCATTTTCTCGTCGGGCGTTTATAAAATGTTCTTTGACCCGCTGAGCCACGCAATTTAAGATGCCAGTCCAGATCGGTTGAAGAGCATTACTATCAGGCTCGTTTTGTGGATAAAGTATATAAACAACATCAGTTACAGGATATGCTCGCATATAATAAGGACAGTCAATACCAGCCAGCGCTCCAGGTGCAGAATGTATGTCTACCGTAATAACACTCTGTCCACGTGATTCTTTAGCAGGGTCGAGTTTATCCCGGATAATCCATGCTGGGCCATCCCCACTGTCGTGTTCGATAATAAATTTAATTCTAAATAAATACTTTTTATCATCCAACAGACGATCAATAATCATCCGCACCCGCTGATCATTCATTGTAACATCAATAAAAATAACATCGTGATCTATACGGAACATTGACCAAACAAGAGCTGCACCATCGCGCCTAAATTCCTCCTTAGCCATTCTGATATATTCGTGTAATTGTGAATCAAATGGTGGGCGTTTTCTTCTTATCGTTAACATATTTTAAGATAGGGGAGTTGCTGAATAAAGGTTCCTGCCATAATTCCATTAAAGATCACCAATACATTGATAGCTTGGGCTTTGCCAATGGTTTAAATCAAAATAAATGAGAATAAATGTAAATAGCTCATTTGGAATAAGTTTATCGGCAGTTATCATAATAATATAAATTCGCTTCATTGGATAACATTTTTATTACAATGTAGTGACCTCGACAATTGTGTTCTAATTGTTTTTCATGCCTATATGATTGTTTATGCATATATTTATGACAGTTAAATAGCGAGTTGGAATATATGACAGAAACGGATCATTCTGAATAGACGTTGAATATTAATATAATATGAATTGACTAAGTTGACGTTATATTATAAGATAAGGATGAGTGCTCCTTGCTACGGTATAGTTGCAGTTATCGATGAAAAAACTACCTGATGGAGAGGCATTTCTTCCCATCTACTCAGGTTGTCTTGTCTCCTCTCGTCACTGGCTAGTTTAGTTATGCTTGTAACTTGATGTGGCTTGATTAACAGATATATCGATGTATCAATACGTTTGCTGTACCAATACACATATCAATACAAGAGGTGGAAATCGATGTAAAACGATACTTAATCGTATGGAACTTATTTTAATCTTCAGCTGTCGTCATTAAGTATTAGTCATTTAGCAAGTTAATCTCTAAATTGAGAATACATCTGAAACAGCTGTTGAAGGAACAGGCACTAATGTGGTGTTAGTAAAAAAGAAAAAGGCTTGCAAATTGCCTGCCTTATACATATTAACGCAAAATGACATGCTTCGCAATATTGCTCCCAACTCCAGCGCCAATTCCATGCTAATTATTTTATCCAGGCATAAAGCAAAGCATAAAAGAAAGATTCCAAATGTGTTCCACGTGTACAATCAAGTACTTTACTTATTATTTTGTTGAACTCTCTGCGGGCCTAGTGGTTAGGGTGTCCGCCACCAATGTGGGAGGTCGCGGTTTCGAACCCCGGCCGAGGCATAACAAAGACTGAAAAAATGGTACTAATAGCTACCTCGCCAGGCGCTGAGCATTAAAAGATTAGTGCTAGGACTGGTCGGCTTGTTGTTAAGATAATGTGACTGGGAGGGACGTGATGCCAAATGTCTGCAACATGATGCCCCAGTTCTGGACACCACTATAAAGTGCCACACCGCAGACAGCAATATGTTAAAGTTACGTTAAAATAATAAATGTCACAAAAATTATTGTGTTTACCAATTTCACACGAAATTTAATTGCTTGTTTGTATCTAGTTTACTTTTGTCGACTCTGAAAGCTACACTACTGGTGCAACACGGTGCAATATATTATACTGTATTCTGATTTTGGCTATTGTTTGTTCCGGTCCAAGTAAACACTATCCACCAATCAGATATTATTGTAGCTTATTCGCTGGGAGATAAAACAGGAACGTAAGGCAAAGAAAGAGAGAAAAACTTTGCGCAAAAATGAGCATTAATTGTTCCATAAAGTACTTAATGTTTACGGAGATGACGCCAGTGCGTACAGATCGCGCAAAAGTTTCACGAATTCACGCACTTGGAAAGTAGTATAGGGCGATAACTCCTGCATATTAACTGAATGTGGCACGTATGAAAATGTTCTTGCCGCAGTATATAATCTGTATCTAACCACTCATCCTTGAAGTGTTTATGCGTCATTAGTTCCGCCAATACATAGCGACATCTATTTTTCGGTTGGGGAACTAAATATATCAGCTTGACATGAAAGGTTGTTAAACTAAATTTAATTAACGCAAGCATTATGTCATACTTTGAATCTCGCTTCAAGGAAGTTTTACAGATGCATGTTTAAAATACGAGCTACCTAGAAAACCAAAAATGGCTGATTCTAAGTTCGGTTCATCTTCAGATCAACAAATGTGGAAAAGGCTGATTACCAAGCCCAATTAAACTACAGTTTCGAAGTCCGATGCAATTTTAATTTCTTTTCGCAAAACAATTTATCCCGGTGGGATCATGCGCTCCAAAACTATATATCCCTATCGGAGTTTAGACAAACTAAATAGATAAGGTTGAACTAAAAAAGAAATTAAGAAGTGGATATATTTATTGGGTCAAAATACCTCTGTCTGGTGGATAAAGTACGTCCTGCTTCTGATGAAATGGATCACCCTTAAATGGCATAAAATGTTGATTAAAAATCACTAACAATTAAGAGGTAGTCTGTTTGAAAGCATTTTAGTTCCCATGTCATGGATAAGAATGGCATAAAAAATAGATGCCAGGTATATTACATGCTACGTCTGTAATACGCATACTGGAATACAATCAGTAAATCACGTACAGGGGCACCATCTATCGCTCTCATACCTCCTAAAGATAGAAAGACCATTAAATTCATGTGTATTGATAATATATTTTAGTACCCTGTGTATCGTGAATCTTATTGATACTCTGCACAGGTGTATCTTTTTACGCATATTGATGTTTCACAAAAAGTAATTTCATTACATCGTAAACTTGAAATTTATATTTATTTATTTGACTATAACAAAAACAGGAGTCACTCTAAAGGAAATGGTCTTCTACTGGCCCACTTAGTTTCTCCCTATTTATCAAAAATAAGACCATCTCTTTTCTTTTAATTGATTAGTGTTGCAACTATCTATGATATTCTTCAGTTATAGCAATAGCTTCATGATGGCTGTCACATTAGCCAAATTGGATGCAAGATTGACACTTTGTCATTTAAGACCAACACTGTATTATTAGAAGTCTTGTCGGGATACAGCAAGAAGTTTGCTACTGTTTAGAACATAAAATAAAAATAGAAATTTGCTTGCTTTGAGTGAATAATGGATGTATTTCACTAAAATACTTTCATCCACCCGATACAAAATGTCTGTTACTGGCGCATTTCAAGAAAATATCTTATCGAGGACACTTCAATATGTGGGATGGGAGAGCGATTAATTTTATCTACTAATGAGTCCAAAAACTAATATGACCACACCATTTTAGAAGGAGCTAAATAATTCATTAAGGCTTGAAAATGATATTGCACATTCTGTATTCCGTATGGCTGTCTGTGACAATACATCTCGAGGAGGAAAGCATTAAATGTTTTAGCTATGGCGAGAACTAAGCAAACTTCCATTGGGATTAGTTGGTAAAGACCCTTTACTAACCACCTGCACGTTAAGACCCTTTACTAACCACCTGCACGTTAAGACCCTTTACTAACCACCTGCACGTTAAGACCCTTTACTAACCACCTGCACGTTAAGACCCTTTACTAACCACCTGCACGTTAAGACCCTTTACTAACCACCTGCACACATAAGAATAAGTTCATTTTATACCCCAAACAGTACAATGAACCAATTTAAACATTTAAGAACTAGAGGTGAAATGCCAAGTGGCCAATATGTCAGAAGCCACTCCGATAGTCCGAACGTTGAGGCCAAGGTAACATATGATTACGTATCAGGCTTCCCCTTGGACATTGAACATGGAGAAAGAAAATAAGTTAGAAAGAAAGCTGAAGATCTAGGTTAGAAAGAGCCGGATGGCAACAGTGTTGGGTTATCAGACTGTTACGACTGGTATAAGGGTACTTAACGCTAGTAAAAAGGGATGCAGACAAGATCACCGTTTTTCTGTGTGATGGGATTTCTCTTAAAAACCTGGTACAGGGGCTGCGAGAATGACCGGCTGTGCCCCAAGTCTAAGCAGACCGGGCATGGCCCAAAATAAAGTGAAAATGTCCCAGCCCAGAGTACTTACGCTATTCAAATATGTAATAAGTTCATCAACGTGATAGAAGGAATTGAGGAAGAAGTACAAATAGGAGAGGCAATGGGGCCTACAAACGCAGAAATAGACTAATTGATAGCACAGTGCATAAATACCCAAGTAAATAAACAACAAGATACGGGGAAAAACACAGGGGACAGTCAGCAAAGTGTTACACAGGCCCCACCAATAAATATCATAGAAACATCTACAGACGAAGTAGCTAGCCCAACCATCCCTCATGGTAGGCAGACATATAATATCCAAGTGCCCAGCATGGACAGATCTATAATCACAGATGGGGCGGAGAAAGACTCCAGTTTCTGCAGAGAATTGGAGTGGGATGATTTTAAAGGAAACAGCCCCCTCCCCCTCCCAAAAAGGTAAGAGCCAACAGAACCCGAGTTAACACATTAGAACAAGTCGAAAAACACATATTACAATAAATATTATTTATTGCGGAAACAGATGGTGGATGAAGGGGGCTCTTCCTCAGAAGGAGACGAGGGGTGGGGACGTCCACAGTGTTTTTCCCAGAGGAAGAAGGGGTCACAGAGATAGGTCTGAAACCCCTGACATCCACTGCCGCCCAAAAAGAGAATAAATAGAAAAATGTTGAACTCAGGAGAATCTATGCAAGTGGGTGACCCCCCCCCCATTAAAAGGGAGTCAAAAAAGAAAACACCCGAAACAGTGATTCCCCCCACCACCACCACCCCAAAAAATGTCGCCATTCTTAGTTATAAAAATAGAAAAGGAAAAGAAAAGTTTGGAGACTGACGAAACACAAACGCAAACGGATTAAAGAGACGGACAGGAAGAAAACCTGATGGACTCAAGCGACGCTGAATTAAATAAAACAATAGACTGGGAAAAAGCAGACAACTTTTCGGAAACGGACATGGAATCAAGCGACAATAAGATAGACAGATCAACAGAATCAGGAAAATTAGTGACGGATACAACGGAGAAAACAAACATGGAGACTGACGAATCAAATTAAACATCTCAACAAGATGTTAACAATTGTTATTTGAATTAATAAAATAAGAAATACATTAAAAAAATAAGCAAGACATAACCATCAGACAAACTAAATTGGCAGTAAAAATGGAAGAACAAACTTCCGGATTGCGACCATTAATATAAATGGGGTTAACGAAGAAAAATTAGGGAAATTATTAGAGGAAACTAAGGACTATGAAATAATAATGATACAAGAAAAAAAAAATATAACAAAGGAAATAAAAGCAAAATTGGAGTAAAAAATGAATGCAATTATAATCATTAGTGATAATCAAGAAGATAATAGGTGTGGGGTAGCAACAATAATTCATAACAATAAAGGTATATCATGAGAGCAACTACATGTAGGTTTTTTGTTTTAAGAACGTTTAATCCGTATAAAAATTAAGGACTGGCATTTTGTCAACATTTACTTTCCTGCACAAAGAATTAACAAAAGATATTTTTTTAGAAAACCTAAGCACATATTTACAGGACATTACAATGGAGAATTTTATAATAGGAGGGGATTTTAACTGGGTGTAAGACGATCTAGATAGGAAAACATATTTAACACCAAACGATAAATTACATAGGGAGGATATGAAAGATTTTTTTTTTTTAAAAAAAAAACCACAAACTATTTGATGCATATAGAAGAGTAAACATTTTAAGGAAACAATTTACGTATGAATATGGCGTAGACCAAGCCAGTAGGCCTGGGATACTTAAAGAGTTTAGAATAACTGAGTGTAAAATATAAGACCATAAAATGGTTAATAAATAAATAATAATGCAGAAAAGGAAAACGTGGGCAGAGGCGGGACAATGGAAATTAAATAAGAAAATATATGAGGAAAACGGATATGAAGAAATTATAACAGTAGGATTGAGGGGTTTTATAAAGGCAACCAAGATATTGAAAATGAATGGGATATCTTAAAATGGAGAGAGAAAATAAAAAATGAGCAACAAGAACTTAAAAGATTTTTAGACTTGTCAGAGATAGATGAGGAAAAACAAATAGCACAGAAACTTCTAAATGAGATTTTAGATGAAGCAAAATGATGGAGGATAATAAGAGTGGGGAAATTTACAATACTTTTCAAAAAGGCTAAGGGGTTATATAAGAGGGAAGAATTGAGAAAGGGAGGGGGAGAGTAGAATCTGGAAAGTATAAGGGATTGAAATAATATTTATTCACCAAAAGATTATATATTGAAGTGTATAAAATACTATCAAGATGTACATAAAGTAATGTTATCAGAACACAAAGACATGTATGATGATTTCATCTCAGATGAGGAAATAAAGAAATCAATTTCATCCCTGGTGAAAGGAAAATTGCCAGGGATGGATGGGCTCACCGCATACTTCTATCAGAAATTCAAACAAGAAATAGCGCTGATTTTAGAAACAATATATAATAACATATTTTTAGGAAAGGGAAAGATTTCTAAATTCATGAGGGAGGGAATGATCACGATATTATACAAAGGGAAGGGGGGAGATAGGGAAGACCTTAAAAAATGGAGGACTATCTCTCTTCTAAATGTCGGTTATACAATATTGAGTACGATTTCATAAAGTAGAATAAAGATTTGTGTGCGGAAAATAATTAATGAAAACTAAGGTTGTGGTGGGAATATTCAGACTAATGTTTTAAACATACAAACCGTGATAGCCTATATAAACCAATCTGGTCAAAAGGGTGCCATGATACTATTTGAACAAGGAAAAGCTCTCGACACATTAGAACGCAACTACATACAACATGTACTAAAATATATGGCTTCGGAACAAAAATCAGGAATGGGCCGAAATCTTGTACACTGGAATAAAAGCGAGAGTACAGTGTGAAGTTCTATGTGACCCACTGTTATGCGTTGGGGTGGGATGCTCCCAATATTTATTTGAATTACTATGGAATTCCCACCCTGGCTCGTTTTTGTAGGAAGTGAAATCAGTGATAGAGAGAGGTAAAGCTCCGAGCCCCCAGTCAGCAATACCGACAATTAAATTATTAAGAACACAAAGGTGAAATTCAAAGAATAACAATTTAATACAAATTAAACGATATTAATTTCTCAACCAATCTTCTTCCTATCGACCATGTAACAACCTATTTCATCACGTGATTATAGTGTGAGATGGCTTTCCCCTGTACTTGGTTTCTACTCATCTGTGTTTACTTCGCCAATTCCTTTCCTCCTTCCGGCGTTCTCCGTACTCCGATTCTTCCTATCCTCTTCCCCTTTTGTCTCCTTTTCTCCTCCTCCTTCTCTCTCTCTTTCTCCAGCAACTAGGCTTGTTCGCGACCTACTGCCTTGTTCTATCCTGTCTCTCTGACACTCGGGACTTGACTACCCGGTAGTTCTGTCCCCAAAAGCTTCCTATGAAAAACACAAGGACGTTAGCATTTGTGTTAGCCATCTCACCTCACACTACATCAACAATCAGTCAATCATCAGATAAAGGCTATCTACATCTTTGGTCACGCATTCGTGTACATCGAAAAACCCACACGTTCTTATAGAAACAACGTTGCAATAAGAGCGGTATCCTACTTACCATACAGAATTCACTAAATTGCGTCACATCAATATATATATATATATATATATATATATATATATATATATATATATATATATATATATATATATATATATATATATATATATATATATATTCTTAATCTCATTATTCTCAAAAATATCACAACAATCCGACGCATTTATGTACATTACACTCCCACAAGTGTACATAAATATTCAAATATCCATATTATTTTAATTTACACAATACAACCATTTCCAAAGTTACAATTTAATTCAACAATTGCAAATTCTAGAATATCACATAAATAAATACCATAGTTTACTACGAAGTAACTAAATAGCGAATTACAATATTAATTCTGACGAGCGAGCAATCTACATAATCATAGCTCATTTCTCAAGTACGCATGTAAATTAAACAATACAAGGGTAATTCTACGTACTAACGATTCTAGTAGGTAAATATACATACTGCACATAATTACAATTACAATGACGTAACATTCTGCAACAATCGAGCAAATAACTCACTGACATTTACGAAGCTTTCTGTCCTTGAATGTACCAAGGTTTTTCCCGCCAAATCACGAGTGGCTCCCGGAGTTATTGCTACAACTTGTCAGCACGATGCTTCACAATGACTAATTCGTTCCCAGCCCAAATGACTGTTAAATTCTGGTTCGAATTCTTGGCCCCACCCTTTCTCAGTTCTGATTGGATATCAATTCTACCCCAGTCGGGCCAACTTAACAGACGAGCCTCAGGCCATCTGTCAACGCGGGGAGATTTACAACAGCATCGAGGGTCCTTTGTTCTTATAACAAAGCTTCTAACGTCTACATGTTAGTTTTGACACCTAACGAAGAGAACTCTTGTACAAATACAAATCGCCACGGCAGTGCAGGGTCGACATACTCATGGCGCTAACCCATCCCTTGGTTCCTGACTTACGTAATCGCGGGCAGGCAAACGTGACAACCAGATAAACATCAATCACGGAAGAATTTGAAATTCAAAGATCAGTGAGGCAGGCATACCCACTGTCCATGCTATTATACGTAATAGCAATTGAGATTTTTGGTCACAAAATAAGAAACAACTCGAAAATATAATGTATACGCATTCCAAATTTGAAACATCAGGATATGATGCTCCAAAACGCAGGTGATCGCACGAACTTTATCAAGGATGCAAAATCCTTAAACACCTGCAAAACTAATTTGAAACTTTCGGAAAAGCGTCAGACTCCAAGATCAACCACGACAAACAAAACTTTTAAAGATAGGTAACTGGTGGGAGAATCACCCGGGATCAACACCTCACCTAATAAAAGATAAAGTCAAGACTTTAGGAGTGACCCTTGGCCATAAAGCAAAAAATAGACAACTACAAATACATATTATCAAAGATAAAAGATAATATAGATATATGGATGCTTACGCCACTGTGTATAATGCGGCCAAGACATACATGTAGGCCTATAGCAATATGAATTATATGATAAAATCCGTTGACCTGGAAATAAAAAACTGAATGAATTAGACAAACAAATTGAAAATTATATATGGAACAGCAAAACGCAAAATCTACCCAAGGAAACATTAGATATGACGAATACTAGGTGGTGAGTAAGTCCTCCCAATTCAATTATAGTTAAGTTAGCTAATATTTTAAATAGATTTTTAAAAAAATAAATAAAAAATCCGACATTACCATTGATGTTCCACGGAAATATGGCTATATTAAATATATTAAAGAAAAAGTTTAAAAATATATAGATAAAAAGGAACTATGGGGAACAGAGAGAGAGAGAGAGAGAGAGAGAGAGAGATTCGAATGGATCGGGGCAAAACACCGAAGACTGAAGATATATAGTAGAACAAAACGCTGGTGGATTAACTGGGAAAATATGTGGAAGTCATGGGCGGGAATTAAAGTCCTTACAAGTTTAAAATATGATATTTAAGTTTTTACAGGATGTTTGGCTTACGGGCGAAATGACTTTCAAACGCCACATCGTAAAAGAGATACCCAAAATGCCCAACAAAATACCATGCAATAGCTCAATCTGTGAACAATAAAGTAAAACGAATTAACTTCATAATGCAGATATGCAAATAAGGGAGATAGCGAAGAAATAATGAATTATATCTAGACAGAATATCTGATAAAGTATACAAAATATATCTAAGTATATTGTTAAAACAATGCTGAGGTATGGTCATGTAGTTAGGATTAAACAATAACTGCTTGACTAAAATAACATTTTTCCTGCACCCTTGTGGAAGACCACTGTGGGGGATCGGCCCCAATTCATCGCCCGATGGGGCTCCTCTTTCACATATCACAAGTACACAGGGATGCTGGAATGGAATTTTTAAATCTTTGAAATTTTTGTCTTTTTTATCGGTATCTCACTAAGTGTTTCTTTTTCTTTTGGCTCATTAGCATAATTTAACCTTTAAACGCACATTACTAAAAAAAGGGAAACCAATCAATCTAACACAACATTAACAATTCCTTTAGAGAGGTTCACCATGCCTTTCAGACGGGGAACAGGGAACCTGCGTACCGGAGGAAGTAATGAGCTTACATAGCACGAATTGAACATGGCCTTGGAGTAGTTCATGAAAACCTCGGACGCAGCACATGGACTAACACATAAAAACATAAGGGATACACGAACACAACACTCACAAATAACAAACACACACACACACAAATAAACATACGGACGCAAAGGGAGAAATTTCTCCCCTTTTATTTTTTTTTTTTTTTATTATTTTGGTTTTCGGTCTTTTTTCTTTAGACCACTTTTCCAGCTTTGGGAAAACTCGAGGCACCACAAAACAATGTCCTAAAATAAGGAGCAGCACAATTATCAAATAAAGGTAGTGTAGCCCATTATATCAGGCTAGGTAAAGTAATTTTGTAATATTAAAAGAATGAGAAACTTACCACATGCAAACATAAAAATACAGTATAGGGTTTTCTTTGTATTTTGTACCTTTTAATAGAATATATAAACGTTTCTCATTCTTAAAGACATTTAAAAGCAATTAAGAACCAAAAAGAACTCCAGAAAGGAAAATGTCCCTATTAAAAACAATAACAAATATACAACCAAGTGAATGATATCACATAATGCCGCCCTTACAACAACATCTATAGCATACAAATACTATAACAATTATACATATAGGAAGCACAGGACATACGCAATCACATAAACAAGAGGAGGAAGGGGATCCGCCATAGGCAATGGTCTTTGGTCGGATGAACATCCCCATTAGCTGGGTAACTCACACATACACATACAAGCTTTTTCTTATATTTCGGCAAGGGGGGATTTAAAACAAAAAGTTGAACATAAAAACGTTTGCAAATGGATAAGCAGACGTTGTAATACAGTTTTAAAGGCATATATTTATGATTTTGATCACCTTAAAAATATAATTTTATTTCTTTGTTTTGTTTGGCATGGCAATAGGGCCCTTAGAAACACTGTCGCCTTAATGCTGGATTAGACACAATATGTGTGTGAAGATTATGCCGGCATAAGGATGTGGATGCACATTGGTAATACAGTTTTAAAATGCATATATTTAAGATTCTCATCATCTTAAAATATAATTTTAGCTTTCTGTTGTATTTGGCATGGCAATACGGACATTAGAAACGCTGTCGCCTTAATGCTAGACTAGACAGAATATGTGGGTAAAACGTTTGTCGCCATAAGGATGTTTTGACTATCACAGTTGTGTTTAGTCATTAAGGCGACACAGTATTAAGGCGACAAATATGTGTTTATATTGAAAAATAAATTTTGCTGTTTTAAACATGATTCTTGAAGTTTGATAATAGGAATTATAATTTATTATGATTAATTCATATGCAAATATGTACTACTGTTTCTTAACACAATATGATGTCATTCTCTCACCCTAATTTTGCTCTGTGACATATGTCGCCCTAATGCTGGTTACGTGTTCATGTGTGTGTGTGTGTGTGTGTGTGTGTGTGTGTGCGTGTGTTTGAGACATATTTTGAGACTATTCAAATCAGTACCAATAACCGCATAGGTCGTACTGAATGTTGTTACAAACCAATTTCAACTGACTTCGGCATTCCTTGGCTACATTCACATTTCAACCATCCCAAATGTATGTAAAAGGCTCTTGAAGTATTCACGGTACTAATTCAGCTCCCATATGAAACACATGCAAACACCATGCTATTAAAAAGTGTATAACTTTAAATTTTTGAATGCTCATGATCATCACAATATAGATCCATCGCTGATGCAAACTTCTTTGTGAAGAAAGCTATATATCCCGAAGTATTTCTTGGATTTACTTGTTTGAATCATATGTTTTCAGTTCCTCACATAAGTATCGGGTACTAATTTCAGCAACCAAAATCAAGTATGCAAAAGGACTGAAATTCCATGAATAAAACAGTGCCCCTACAATATTTCAGTTGCAAGTAGGAAAAGCTCTCACAAGATTAATTCTACTCTCTTCCTCCTTTTCTTGATTGGTTCCCATTGTTCCTTATTATTAGCACGTCTGGCCTGACAACGCATCTACTGCATTGTTCCAGGAAAAAGAGATGCGTGCAACAGTGCCAGTATGTGCTACCACATATGCGAGATATTCTTAAAAACTGAGTCTTGAGTTGTCCGGTCATTCAATCAGGGAACACGATACATATAATCGCTAGGGATTACGGCATTGATTCGCCCCTGACCTAAATATCAAGGTCCTCGTTTTACATTGTAGGACTAAGTATAACACCAGACCGTATATAAAACAAAATCTTTTGACCATCGATATATTCCTGAGAGAGAGAGAGAGAGAGAGAGAGCGATAGACAGACAGACCGACAGAGATACCGTGACAAAAAGACAGAGTATTAGAGAGAGAGAGAGAGAGAGAGAGAGACGTCTGGATTAAAAAGAGTTTCTAAAATTAGGAAAACATATGTATACATCTTAATATATACATATCCTTTAAAGTACAACGCATCGGCTTAATGAACAATTCAGTCTGCTGAGTGGTAAAGGCGATAAGTGTGTGTTTGCTAACTATGAACATTGATGCAAGACTACCGTCGGACAAAAGCAAGTTTCTATCAACTTTGATGGTTGTATATATATGTCAACATAAAAGTGCAGCTCAATTTTCTTTACCATTAACCAGATGTTGAATGTAATGTAAACCGTACACCCCCATCATCCAAAATAGACCATTGCCTTTGAATTGAACCGCTATCTCAATGACATTTAGACATACACAAGACAGAAGACAGCCAGGGTGGTAACATATCCAGTCATGTCTGATGACGAGTCACTTGGACTAATAAACAGGTATGTGTAACTCCATTCTTTCCGAGTATTCTTTTCCTCTCATTATGTGTTCTATGAAGAACTTGGAATGTTCTGTCATTGATTTATAATCCCATAAGATATAATGTACGTTCTGCATATTTACTATTATTGCTCATATTCTAAGTAATAATTTTGTAGTGACAATATCTTGTGCTTTGCAAACGAAAGGCCTAAGTTTAATTGAGAACTATTAGAATTCTAAACACGAGCGCCAACGTATTCCTGAGAAACTCATTGAATATTTCAAGTTGAAGACAATTTACCGGGCGGGGTTTAACATCATTGGCATATGTACGTATCTGAAATGTCATTTTGTTTCACATAATCAAAAGTAATGGACACGAAACTAAAAGCAACGGAATATTTGTGTATTTATAAAGTGTGCAATAGTTATTTCCACTGAGTAGTGATTTTATCTGTAAGATCACCCAGAGTCGTAAATAGTAATTTATATGAAACAGGAAAATATTTGCTAGAGTACAATCATTCAGAGGATGGTGTTCAATTTTATGGCGGCCATTACATAAACTATGGTTGAATGATAGTGTTTTGTATGTAGCTGATAAACATGAATCCTAGTTTCAGCAACAACAAAATTACAGACGGAATATCTGAGAATTGTTTTATATTGTTATGTATATTTAATTTATATTGTTATGTATACTTCATTTATAGTGTGCATTTCACCTATGTTCATAACTGAGTGCAGAGTTCTCGCCTTCCCGAATTTTGTTTTTCTTTGAAAGATGTTTGCTTGAATTTGATGGAATTTTCCACTTAAAATGACCCATATCCTAGGCATTTTATTGTGTCTTAGGTTATGTGAAATTAGTATATATAGTATGTGCTAAACAATTATTCATTCCTGTTATAAGTTCAGTCTGTGGAATTATTTACCTGTTGTGTTTATATATAATTTGAGAGGAAATGATTATATTATGAATTAAATGAATTTTAATATCATATTTCTATGATGATGAAATCCCTTACTATGTGTTTTCAGTGATTTTGCATCAGCTCGGGGTGATAAATTGCTCTACATTGAGGATCCTTTGTTCGAGTCGTCGCATTAAAATATTGACATACGAAGATATTATTTAGTACCAAACACAGTCTTTAAAGAAATCAGTTATATTGGTCTTCAGTTCATATTTTAGATGATTTATTTAGTTACATATTTTACTTGAATTACAAAGTACTCAGTGAAACTGTAGGACTAAATCACTATTTGGGTATATTGTGAATTCATTTAGGCACATTTTGGATTCTATCATTTTGATATGTCTAGATTGTTAGCAGATCAACACTACTTCATGATTTTGGTCATGATTGGAATTCATTCGGAAGACTCAATATTTCTGGACTTGTTATAGAAATTATATGACTGTTTGGAATTTAAGTAAGAGTCCAGCAAGTTATTTTAAAATAAACTGCACTTGTATTCTTCTCTGTGTACTTTTGTAACTTTGCGTTTGATATCAGTTTCTGCCTGACACACAAAACATTGAAGTTCATGTAAGTGTGAGATAACTGAGTATTTTTGAATTATTTTCATCGACAATGAGAGGTCGATGAGCTTGCATGAAAATAAATTCAACTGCATCGCAATGTGCTCAACAAACACCTTGTATTTGTCACGTAAATTATCTTAATATTCCTTCTGCTTTCATTCATTCAGTGAACGTAAGCTTCTCATCAATGAAAGCTCATAGCAGTCCTGGCGAATTATTTACTCTAACTTATCTCATTTCAAATATATTAGTTACATGTATCTCACTTAGAATATTATGCAATTGACAAACACTTTTCTCTTCCTTATGAGCAGCGAAAACAAAGATGGAGGTTGCGACATGAAGAAAAGTACGTATTTAGAAGACTAAAGCCACAGTGTACCACAGTATATTAATTGGTCTGGCTAATATTTACTGTTTCAATTACATTGCTGTATTTAGTGTAATGGAGCCGAAAGTGATGCAGATCTTTTGCGTAAAAGCGTTTAGTAATCATTTTGCATGATATATGGTTATCAACGCCATGTCCTTTTAAGCAGACCAAACTGTATGTATGAAAAAGAACACCAACAAAACTTAAATAAGTACTTTGCGGGATATATGCCGTCCTCTCTTTTCTCTGCAGCGTATTTTTTAATATATGTCCTGAACTAATGTATAGTTGTGATATGTTCGTTCTTTTATTGCATTGTATATCAGATATTATTATTGCGAAAGGTGGCAATGCATACTATATAAATAAATTAGAAATTACTTTGTAATTTATTTAAACGTAAAGGAACCAAAAATGAAAAGAAATAAACAGACATATTTCATTTGTATGTAGCACAACCAACAGTTACTGGGATATAATACCGATAAAACGGCAGGAAGGAGTTTTGTTTAAGTTATGAATTTCTTACTGAATTGTAGTATTTCTGCTGATGTAAATGAAAGTTATTTGATTTTCATCCAATGCATTACTGCTTCATTCTGTAGTGACTATTTCTGCCGGACCGATTATCATCGGAATCATTACTATTGCAATTGGAGTGGTTCAAGCAGGAATAGGTAACTGCTTTTCTCGCTTCGCCTTTTCCTTTGCCTATCCTTCCTGAGTTTGAACTGCCTTCAGGTTCAAGCCGAATCTTTCCAATAAATGTGTCAGGGCTCTATTGTGCATTAAAAAAAGTTAATTTTATGTAGAATCGTACCAGGATTTATAAAACCACTCAGCTCACTCCAATGCAAATAATCCCTAAGTTGCTTAAGCTGCTCCACTTCGTTCATTTAATTGTGAAAATGAAGATTAAATTGTGAAAATGAAGATTATAATATCTTACTTATAACATCTTTAAAATAGCCAAGGTGACAACAATACTTTTATATATTTACAGACTTTAATCAGACTTGGACACAAAAATGAAAGACAAATAGACATCATGAAATATTCTAACAAATACAGTCATTGTGGATATTTAGATTGAAGGTTTATTGTTTGTTAAGAAATGCTTTAATCCCAGATTTTACCCTTTGTACATCATTCCTTCAGCAGTGTTGTGCTCCACACAATATCATAGCAAAGTGTAATATATAAAGGTATAAGACAAAATGGGTATGTATGTATGTACGCCAAGTACCAGTTTCTTCGATATGCATACGGTGTATAATTTTACACCAATATTCGTTTCTTTAAGCCAAAATAAATACATGTATTCCCTCAGAACAAAGTGATATCGCCAGAGTTTAGGAGAACGCACTCGCTGTCTTTCGATACCCAAATATAGTATATAATATATGTGGACATTTCTCGACTGTATGCGAGAGAGAGAACAATAACAAAAAGGATATGAAGGACACACGGTATTAATTATATGGAAGAACTGTGAACCAGTCTAGAAATGGGTGAATAAATAATAGAATATTTACGGGTTTGGTTGTCCATAATTGGTTAATAATGAAAATTAAAATTTTAGTAAAAATATCTTTTGAGAGCTTATCCTATATCTAACTTTTTAAAAATATAGACAAATTTCTACTGATGCAATTTTAGTATTTTTACAGGCTTGACTCAGGTGTACTCAAAAATGAAAGTAGCACCTGATTCATTTGGTGCAGAATCAATAACATGTGCTTCACGCACACGTAAATAAACAAAATGCCGCGGCTCATATGGTGTTCTCCACACATAAGCTTGCACCAAGGTTAGTTGTGCATGGAGAATTATAGGTCTCATCATCAGCACCCATAAATTGTCAGTTATTGAATTTTGAATATGATAATGTTTCCATATGTTTACAATTTGAGTTGAATTAGTACCGTGAGTCCTGAACGACTCTGTATGATTATATTACTTACAACTCATATTTACTTCTCTATCATGGTTTAATAAAAAACTTAAATATATGTACATATTTGAGAATGTGTGATCTTAGTGCTTGCCTAGATAAATATATAGAATACATATGTACAGAATTCAGGCAAATATTCCATATAAAACTTGAAAATTTCAACAACAAAAAGAAAAAAAAAAACTAAATCGCACGAAGAGAGGAGTATCGGAAGTTGGTTGACTTATCGAACATCTTGAACAATGACACAGTTGTACCCATCCTTAACTACAGTCCTCTCCGTGCAGTTGACAAAGGAGAAATTTTAATACTGTATCGTGCCGCGCAACCAAACCCCAAAAGTCTAAGTCTACAAGATTGTTGCAAGTGCAATCGGCGTACATGTTACACAAAACCATTTGTCGAGACTGTCAAAGAGGTCAAACGAAAGTAGCTGGCATCAATTCCAAATAGGTTCTTGCAATCGAGGTTCCAAATATTTGTTTTGTGTGATTTATATGTTTTTAACATCGGCTTGGATAATTCCTTTGACTGGTAACAAGTTACGAGCTAGTACGAGTTTTAAAAATTGTCTTCAAACAAGGTGGTTGACACTCTTTTCATGGCAAATGGACAAAGGCACTTATTTTCCTATCCAATCATTCGTAAAAGAATTGATAAAACTACACATTCCTTGTGACACCGCTGAACATCCTGTAATAAAAGTCAGAGTCGTGGTACGTTTTCAGACATAACTTGAAAAAAACATACGTTGAAATATTTTATACGTTAACATGGTCTCAAATTCAACAACGTGTTACCACGTTTGGTCATAGCTTACCATCAATCGCAAATTTGTGGCATCGGGTGTACTCCAGAAGCAATGTCGCCTAAAAATGAAGGTGTCGTGTCTGATCGATTCTTTGAAACGTCGGAGACGAAGGAAAGGAAATAATTAAATTTGATTTATATTTGAAAACTAAACGCACTTTTGACATAAGCTATAATTATTTTGTGTCACATGACACGGACAGGGTGCGATACAAGTAAGCCGATGTCGAATACAATACCGGAAGCATCCTCAGTCGAAGAGCACATGAAGTTCGAAAACATTGTACCCAAGAATTTAACGTCCGTTGAAAAGAATACCCTCCCAGTGTAGATTCCTGGATTGCAGCTTCACAAATTATCAACTATAAAACAAGAAATAGACGTCATCAGCATGCCATTAAAATCCGCATCGCCTTGTTCGATTTTCCTCTTTTAACAGCTCAAGAAAGAACGCGAAAAAGAGAAACAAAAGAAAAGAAGTGACAGTGAAGGTAGTGTGGAGAAACTGTTCATAAAAATCGACTTTATCGGTCATTTCATTGTGATGATTTGTGTCAGAGCAGCAATTGTAAATCTGAGTTTGCAACAAGGAGATAAACAACAATGGACTTTTTCACTCAACAGCTGTATTGTCTACCTTTCTATCAGTCTGACACTGAGTGGTTACTTGGAATGAAGAACCATGAAAGTATTAATAATCATCATCTATCTTCTTATAGTCTCAAATTATACTTTTTTCCGACTGCACAACACCATACAAACTTGAAAATTAAAATGCTTAGATAATAAATGAAATTTAAAAAAAAAAAAAAAAAAAAAAAACGCACGAAGAGAGGAATATCGGTAGTTGGATGACTTATCTAACAGCTCCCAGTGTGTTTATGACTAAAGATGAAAACACAGTTCTCTCTACAGGGGTCCCGAGTAGCCGAGTAGTCTAAAGCGCTCTCCGTTACGGAACACTGCCATCTTACCTCTGTCTGCGTGGCTTCGAGTCTCGGATTCAGCCAATGTGGGTATGTGAGAAAGCTTGCCAGTAGCTTCTCGTGGGTTGCTGGTTCTTTCCGGGGGTTTTCCCGGGTTCTTCCTCCACCATTAATACTGGCCGCCATGTATAGCCTATCGTGTGCTGAAAAATAGCGTTAAACGCTACAACAACAACAACAACAACAACTCTCTCTACAACCAAGGACATACTTAACAATAACAACAACAACAACACTCGATTCTTCAAGTATTTGCAAGTCGCTGTTGAATGGATGTTTGTGTACTTCTTTGTCGACGATTATAACAACTATGTGAGAAATAGCTGGTCCGTTGCTGAGAATTATTCTTTTCAACGTGGTTTCTGCTATATGATGAAACACGTATCATGTTCACCGAAAATATGTCTATCCTCAATAATATACTTTTCTCAAACAGACCGCAGAATGACTCCTTGGTCACCGCGTGATCCTTTATTTCACATTCCTGTCAAAGCCATTTATATTCACTACACGCTAAGTGTAGGACAAGGCAGAAAGACACGCCTAAAACCATTAAAACCTCCATTGACATTACCTGACAAATAATGCGAAAAGAATAAATTTGGACGTTTTGGACAATGATGTACGGAAATTCTTGCGAAAGCTCCAAGACAGAACTAGATCAGTCTAAGATGCTACCGATGATGACGACGATGCAAGAATGCAAGTGGGTAGGGTTTCACCGCATGTCTTCCTTAACCAGTTCAGCTCCTGGAGAGATTAAAATCAAAAGAGAAATCAAAGCCTGCATCGATCTGAAAAACAGCTACTTGTATTCGTTATACAGAGAAATGCATTTATACTTTAACAATAGGCTGGACATCAAACGATGGATACTTACCATACTGCGCTTACCACAAGAATCTCCTGACGTACGGAAGAGAAATGTCACTTCAAAACTGCCTTTAACAACTCGGTGCTTACATAAACTGATGATAATCACCATGCATTATTTTGGCGACAGCTGAAATAAATTCTAACAAGGACATATATTTTAAACTATGGATAGTTTACACCAGGACTTGTGGTGGTAAGACAAGGTTTTGATAACTGGTATAGATGTACATCTGAGATTGAGGATTAGCAAAATGAGGCTAGCCAGCCTCTATTTTCCCTCTTAATCTCACTTAATCCATGGCTTCGATACTGATGCTCAAGTAGATGTCCTGTATGATCACGATTATTAGTATATGAGCACATTTAAGGCTATTAGTATCTCAGCACACTCAAGACCAGAAATGAATATCGATCACTCTATACTTTTGGACTTACGATAGCACGTTGAGGGTTTTTTCGGTGCACAATACCCTAAGTTCTTTTAAAAATGTCACTTTGTATTCTAGGGAAGTAAAGTATTTGTTGAGTTTTATTAAACTTGTTGGTTTCGCATTTTTTTGTTACTTAGGTTAAGACCATAGACCAGTAGCATTACATATTCCATTTAACATGCTAAAAATAATGTTTCTACATTTGTCGATAAGCATTTTCCCAATGGCATTAATTATTTTATATAGTGTTTTTCATCTCTTAGGCAACTCATACTCGTGGAGAATTTTCGCGGTATTACTGAAAAAAAACTTAACGTTATCGGCAAGAAAATCATCGTGTTTGACAAGGAATGTATCTTGTTTCAAATAATCATTTAAGTTGGGAGCTCTGGCAGTAAAATATATTAACGCTCACATTTATTAGAATAACAAATAATAGAAACTAACGATGATAGCGTATGAATTTGATATTCAGTATTAAACCTTGATTCTGATACAGTAACATAGAAGAGTCCAGAAAAAACGTCATCGTAAATTTTAGAACCAGTTCGCTCAACCTTAAACCAAACTATGTTATATGCATAAATTAAAGCGGCAAAAGAAGAGATATAACTATTTCGACACCATCGCGGTTAATCGTCAAATACTGAGTAAGCCTATGGTCTTTCTGCCAACCAGACCAGGATCCCCACGTAACCAAAGTCCATTGAGGTCAAGGCGATGAGCGCTATGAAATAATGTACATAATTCAACGAAAGTATATATTTTGTATTTTGTTACTGGATGATCCTCTCCCTCTAACATAAAGTTTGCACTGTTGTTTATACAGTTTAACGATTTATATTACTGAGCTGCTTTTTGTACTGACTAGCAGCTTACGGAGAGCTTCGGTCTGTTCTCAGTTGCTGGTTGCTCCATAAACTGGAATCTCCTTTTCTTTATAGGGTTTCACGGTATTACATACTGCGAAGGACACGTTCCAACCTTAGTCGGAGTACAAGGATTAATCGTTGTAGTGTATGGTGTTATTTTGCCATGTTACATCAAATTTTTCTCCAACCATGTTGTTATCCGGGCAGTCTTCCATTTTCTCGGACTAGGCTTGGGAGTATCATCGATAGGTAAATAAATCTGCTACACGGTGCTTATCGTCTTTTAAACATGGACAAGATCAATTATTGTGGAAAAATCAAACAAGCTCACAATAATAAAGTTTTATACATAACATGTTCAATTTCCACTTCAAAAGTTCTACTGTTGATGTTGCATTACCTTTTATCCAGAGTAAGAGAAGTCTCTTCAGCCAAGCAATGGTTTGCAAATTTTCTCATATATATAACTACTACAACTACCGTGCAGTGTTTGAATTTTTTTTTCCCTTTTTAATGCCGATTCAACTGATTGCTAGAAATTGGAATAACAACCAAAAAGCAATAGTAGCATGAGAACGAAAGCTTGTATTATTGTAACCATCCATATATTTAGTGTTGAAAATGATGTTTATTTACTAACAAAAATATATTGCATCTTTTCTATTTCAAGAACCTATATTTTACAGAGGACGTAAGCAGCTTGTATTCCTTTTATTATTATGATTTTTCTCATTTGATTGACCGGAGATACGTTTGTGTTAACACAATCTTTATTTCGTGAATCCCTATATTTAGTATTCCTTTGTATTTGTTTACTCTCCCTCCGCCTTAAAAAAAGGCATTTTATAGTTTATATTTCAAAACCATCTATTGCATGAAAACATTAGGAATAAATAGCTGTGCAATATAATATAATAGCAATAAATACTTTAAACGATTGATGTCTAGCATGCATTCCTTTCAGGATGGGTAACGTGATTGAAGATAATTCTATATTTGGGATAAGAAAATATGACATAATTTCAAGAACGTATCACTAAACAGCTAACGTGTTTAACAGAGGCATTATGTAATAAAGAAGCTCATTTAATGATTCTTACTGAGTAAAATAAATAGCCTTTAAAGACATTGCGTTAAGTTAAAATAAATATCGACAACGTAAGATTTATTATTATAGTCTTTTTAATTCATCTTTACATTTTTCCTCCTTCGAATACTGAAACTAATCAAACAAAATTTTACACATTTTGATTAGTATTATTTAGGAATCAAATGAATTATATCGATGTATCTCGGTAGATAATTGTTTAAATACATCGGGTATGTTACCAAAACATTTCTTCAAATTACTACACTAAGCTTTTCTTACATCACATTTTAAACGTATCTATTTTCAGCTGCGGTGATATGGGTCCATACACATGATGTCTGCATCGAATCAACTTTTTTTTCCAAATCCCTGACTGGTATTTGGATTTTCGAACTTATCATTTTTACATTAGTAGCGATTGGTATTATCGGATATGAATGCCGCATGGGTTGCAAATGTCTTAATTGCAAGGAATAAAGTTACAAAACAAGATTGTTCTATGTTGTCCAAAAGTTGCCCGTGCACCATTTTTATTCCATGGTATATTTATTAATAAACAGGTAAACAAACTGTATTGTGTCTTTGTTTTTATTTTTAGTACTAAAGTAACTAGTAACAATTATCACCTAAATGTTTAGAATTTATGTGCAAAATTTAAAAATAGCACGGAAAATGCATTGCGGCAGTTGCGGTAAAAAATCTGATAAAATGACTTCTATATGAGTTTTATTGTGTGTGTGTGTGTGTGTGTGTGTGTGTGTGTAAATAGCATTATCATATATATATTATCCATGTTTTAAAACTCAAGAGAAAGAGACACTTACATTTTAGTTCGCATATTCACTTTTGACTCAGAATGAAAATTTCATAACACAAAAAAGCTTCCAGTATACTCTTTCTTTCACATACTGTCTTTCTCTTTTTTTTTCAATTTCTTTACTGGCATGGGTTAATCCTCTTCAATATTTTTTAATGGTCTTCACGTCTTGCATTTCTTACTAAAGCGTACTAATGACTCACGAAAACATGAAATCACAATAAACCATACAAGTGTGAAATTGTAGATTTCTCTTTTGTGGTCATAATGTGCTTAAAGAAGAATTATTTCAAATATCTATGAGGTTAAGAAGCCCTCAGTTGACATCGACTGTTGACTTGATGTCCTTGGAGCTGGGTAAACAAGCAATACGGGTAGGTGTATGAAAGAAGCTCAGTGTCAGTCAAATATATCGATACTTAGTACGAATTAAACCCGTACCTAAATGATGGACAGTTTCTATTCAGGAATCTGTTCCAACAGAAGCCAAAGTCATTAAAAAAATTTCGTTTAACAGATTTCCAGAAACTGGCGTTACATGAAGGAAGGGGGCGAGAGTACAACACATGCCGCAAGAAGATTATATCTTACTTACACATGTTGGCCATTACGTCTCCTCTTTAACGAGTTTTGACATGGACCTTTCTGACATTTTATCTCTCAGAGACAGTGTCGAGCCTTGAAAGAAGTCCTGACGAATCTGATCGAGATGACCCAGTGAAAACCTGGACAACCTATGAGCTTTTTATATGAAAAAGACGTACAATTCGGATCGCTTGTAAAGATTGTAATTATTGAACCCCTAACTAGAAGACTTGAGTTCAACGCCTCCTGGACAATATCTAGTCAGGGATCTCTTCCAAATGTAGGTAAAAGTTTTTTAAAAAATTCGCCGACCCGATTTCATGGAATCCGGAGATTAATATGTGCTAGTTGTGACAAAGTCTATTAGCATATTACCTCATCATTCCATATCTGGTTCCTTACAGTTCACCAATAAAATTATTTGACATTTACTATTGTATAATATCTTCTAAACACACATATAATTGACTCCAAAAAGTATTTCTGACGGTTTTTGTCTAATGCAAGCGGAAAACAGATTGCAGTGAAACTTTGCGATGCTTGAACCCTACGTCAGAGAATTTTTATTTCAACCCCTGTTTGAAAGTCTGTAAAGAGTGACCAATACCAACAGTAGGAAACCTTAGAAGAAAATTCGTCGAGACGATGTCGACGAATTCGCGGTTAGATGAAACAGGTCGGTTACAACACAAGCGATCAGATGATTATAACTTACGCATATAGATGGGCATCTATGTTTCCTCCTTAAAGAGTTCTGACAATGGACCTTCGCTGATATTTTATCTCTGTCCACCCACGAATGAAGTCCAGACGAATATCGTCAATAAGAAACAACGTTGGGTTCCGGGTATGAACAACACTAAAATGTTGATAGACTGTATCAAATTTTGCACTAATTAAATCACTACTAAGAGGATTTTCATTACAACCTCTCTTGGATATTATATAAATAACAGTAGGAAAAAGTGGACGAAAACACGCCAAGCCAGTTCCGGCTAGATAAAGTTAGTAGAGCACAACACATGACGTAAGACTTTATATTACGTTTACATTTGGGCTAACAAGTCCCCTCTTTATAAAGTTTTCACATAGACCTATATTTGATATTGTAATACATTTTGGAGTATCCGTCACGTGCATATACCTCTCCACTTTAAGGATTTCATATATTTTAGTGATCACTTGTTTGATTTTGGGAAGTCGGTGTCCTCAGCTTGACTAATTAGCTAATTGCTAGGGGCAAACGTCACGGATTGCAGTGTTGTTGAGATTCCTGGATGGCACAGTTTAATTTTATAGTGAGTTCAGCTCAGAGTCCCATAAGTGTCCTTGCGGATGAGTAGTCCCTACTAAAACTTAACTGTTTGGAACAATTAAGTGAGTCCATGTGCAGTATTCGTTATGGGTGACTGGTAAATTGTACAACAGAGTAAATGAGAAGGAACGGTTTCGTTGTCTGGAGACGGCTTGTGTTGTTCCTATGATGGTCGATATGGTTCAAGGTTACATACGAAATGAGGCTTAAAAACATGATTTGACCGGCCTGAGGTAGAGCATGTAAAAGAGTTCCCTGTATTTGGTGTCTTAATTGGCGTGAAATACTACCGATACGTTACGGAAATGTAATAAGGAGAAACCATTTACTTCTGAAGTTGTGGTGTAACAGCGAAATAAGGGGTGCTTTAGGGGGTACCGGCTATGAAAAACACGCAAATGTTAATAAACTGTATCAATAGTTTGTACTCATGGAACCCTTACTTAGAGAATTTGGATTTTCACGCCTCGTATACGGTATCGCAATAAGGCCTAATTTTAGAGAAGAAAACGTTTAAAGAAAATTCGTTTAGCGGATTTTGAGAAACACACCAATAAATAAAGAAAGTCGAGCAGAACACATGCCGTAAGAGTATATCGTACGTTTACATTTGGGCCATTACGTCCACTCCTTATAGATGAACCCTTCAGTGATATTTTATCTCTAGGAGATAGATTCCACCTACAATGGAAGTCCTGACGAATTTCGTGGAGACGAAACAGCGAGATAAGCGGCGCCTTACAGGGTACCGGCTATGAAAAACACGCAAATGTTAATAAACTGTATCAATAGTTTGCACTCATGGAACCCTTATTTAGAGGATTTAGATTTCAACGCTTCTTATAAAGTATTAAAGTAAGGTCACTTTTTAACAGCAGAAAAATATTTTAAAACAATTCGTCGTGGGGATTTCGCGAAACTTGCGTTTAAAAATAGGAAGTCTGGCAGAACACATGCCGTAAGATTATATCGTACGTTTACATTTTGGCCATTACGTCCACTCTTTATACATGAACCCTTCATTGATATTTTATCTCCAGGAGATAGAGTCCAGCTACGAAGGAAATCATGGCGAATTTCGTGGAGACGAAACAGCAAAATAAGGGGCGCCTTATGGGGGTTCCGGCAATCGATAAAAAACGCGGAAGTGATTAATAAACTGTATCAATAATTTGTAGTTATGGAATCTTTACTTAGAGGATTTTGATTACAACGCCTCTTGTACGGTATCAAAATAAGGCCCCTTTTTAATAGCATAAAGAGTTTAACGAAAATTCGTTAAGCCGATTTCTAGAAACTCGCGACTAAAAATTAGAAGTTTAGCAGAATGCATGCCGTAAGATTATAGCTTACGTTTATATTTGGTCCATTACGTCCACTCTTTATACATGAATCCTTCGCTGACATTTTATTTCTATGAGATAGAGCCCACCTACAAAGGAAGTCCTGACGAATTTCGTGGGGAGGAATCATCCATGTAAAGGGCATCCTAAGGACACGTCCTATAAAAAACCCACGCAAAATGTGGATCTAATGGAGCAATAACTTGAACTAATTTGACACTGACTTAGAGGGTTTTAATTTCATCGCTTCTTGGAATCTATCTAGTTTGGGATCAGTTCCTACAGTAAGAAAATTTGAATTAGATTATTCTCCTAGATAAATGAGCTTTGGCACAACACATGCCGTTGGAGGTTTATATCGTATGTATACATTTGGGACATTATGTCCCCTCTTTACAGAGCATTGAGATATATCCTTATTTGAGATTTATCTCTAAGGGATGCAGTCAACCTACGAAGGAAGTCCTAATGAATTTCCTGAAGAGGAATCAGCAAAATAAGGGTAAACCTGGAGGTTTAGGCATGAGAAACACTCAGAATGTACGTCCATTGTATCAATATGTGCTTACTAAATGAAATCCGACTTAGAGAATTTTTGTTTTAACGCCTCTTCGGGAATAGCTAGTTAAGTATGTGTTCCAACAGTAGGAAAAGTCTGAAGAATATTTGTCGAACCGATTTCACGAAAGTGGCGGCTAGATAAAGGGGTTGGATACAACGCATGCCGTAAGAAGATTTTTATGTAGAATTTTGACATGGACCCTTCATTGATATTTTATTCAGGGGTCAGTGTAGACCTACGACGAATTTCTTCGAGAGGAATCAGCGAATTAAAGGGCACCCTATGAGTACCTAGCTTGAAAAACACACTCGATGTTAAAATTAGATATGTGTACGGTTGCACCTGTCCTAAAATAGATGGAGAATCGAGAATTTCATGTTTTAAACGATGCCGCATTGACGCAAGGTAATGTAATTTTAAAATCGTCCTACACAAACAAACTCCTAAGAAGACCTTCATGAGAGCAGGCATACGTGTTACTTCAAACTGAAAAAGACCATTCGGATCGGCGAGACAGCCGTATGGAGTCGCTTCACACTTCTGGACAAGGTATTATTTCATCATCTACCCACTACGCTACAGCAAGGAGGAGGCAAAAGAGATCTCAAAACCCCATTAGATATGATAAGCATGTTCAGGGAAAGAATAAGAAACTAAGGAGAACATGAGCTGCCAGAGAATTAGACTTATCTGATTACTAATTGAAATCAATGAAGAACAGAGAATGTTCCAAGCCAGAATTCGATATGTTTTTGTATGCTAACAACTATGATGTCGATGCAAGAATCCCAATGGGAAGAATTTAATCCTGTTATATTTGACTACCTCAGCCCCAATCGAATTCAAATCAAAGGACAAATCTAAGATTACGTCGATTTGAATAACAGTAACATGCACTTGAAAGTAGACAAAACCAATCCAGGAACTTAGGCCAGATTACATCCCATCTACTGTTTAATTGATTCATTGTTCAGCGACTTGGATTTGTGCATGCACAACACACTAATCTGCGGCTAAGCCGGAAAATCTCTTGACACAAGGCAAAAAAGTCGAAAACACAACTGTGGCAACTTTTGTGGTATATAAACCTAACATGCTGAATTGTTCCTGAACACAGCGCTTATTTCAGAAGATGATACAGACCACAATGATGTTTCAACGACCGTCAAAATAAATTAATCAAGGCTGCAGTTGACGTCTAATACATTGTTTGCATTTGTATATGTGACTGCAAGATAGGAATCCGTTGAATAGAGTGGATGTATGCCTGAGACTGAATTGAATTAGAACTGTTTATCATTTAAAGGCCAATGATACGAGTACAAAACCGTCATCGACGAAACCAGAATTTTTCATTCGTCGTAAGGTAGTTTTACCTAATAGTGGAAAACGACATCAGACAAACTTTAAGCAGAACGACAGCCTAGTGAAAATGAAAACCTTCACCATTGCTTATGGACTCCGATCCAAGAGTCAAGATCATGTTTTCTAAATACAGTTACCAGCACATTTACCCATTGCCATCGGCTGAAAAGTAACCCTCAATAGAGCCATGGATCAAACTCCTTCTGAGTTCCAACTTTTCAATGTGCCCAATATAGAAGTCACTCGAGTTGGGCATGAATTGTGTTCCAGACTCTTTGAACAACGCATTGACAGGAACCACTACTTGAGTTCTTTCTTGGCATTTTCTAAATTCACACAACAGTTAGGTACCAAACGCAGCCATGGCATTTAGTACGATGACACGTATGCATTGTGGGGATTTTATATCATTCCAGACCAAGGCAGCGACGAATGACATTTTCACCATATAAAATCGGGTACACTTCATGTGAAACACCCGTTTGCAATATGCAGCATTTGACAAGAATCAGGAAATTAACCTTTTGAGGGAAGTGATTTATGGCTATTAGAAACGAAAAGATGGAACACGAAAAACCTATGGAAAAAGGCGTTGAGGGTGTTGGTGTTCCAAAATATAAAGACAAAATACAGGCATGGTGTCAACAATCCACAATAAGAACAACATTTAGCCTCCGGTTTTGCTACTGACTTGACTGAAAGAATTACGGGTCTGACGAAATGACTTTGTTAGGGATGTCAAATTGATCATCCTAGACAGACATAGCTTGATAAACTTAATCATCCCAACTCCAGCACTACGCACATACAGCCCACCCACACACCCGGGCACAGATAAGGCATTTGTTATGAGTTGGAGAAAAGTAACTAAAATAAAAGTACTTCGCTTCTATTAATGTGATAAAATGAAGAGAAAGAAGACGAAAAGATATCAACGGATACGTGGGAGTCGGCTAGGGTGCAACGCAATAAAAAACGAACGAAGAGAAGGCAAGACACCTGTCGGAGGACGTGAAACCACTAAACATCCTTCCCAGAAGATCCAGCCCTAGATCTGAGACCCACATCTAGTGACAAACCCGTCATCATTATGAGTACCTATACCTTTAACACCATTACCGCAAGACAGAGGCAAACTATAATAATGGACCGTGATGTCCTGAAGGGAAATACGCCGAAACCAGTGAGTAGAAAACAATTGCATTTTAGGGACGTATGTGTGGATAAAAAGGCAAAACTGAACAATTCATTCAGTCCTATTTCAGATTTTTATTTCAAATGTTCTGATGTTAATATTAGTCTGAAGATCTATTTAATTTTGTGTTTAGATATAATTTGAGAGGAGACATTTGCTTGAATTATTCGTTGGAATTATAATGTACACGTTGATCTAAACTCTTGTTCTAGGAATACTGTGAATGTGTTCGAAGGAATTTTGGAAAATGTTAATTTGATATATCAGGACTGTTGGCAGACCAGTGCATTCATGCATTTTGAATTCAATTGCAACATTCAATTCTTTTTGACCAGCTCATAATTTCTTTATGATTATTTTGGATCTAATTCATAATACTGTAGGTTTCTCTTACATTTTCATTTTATAACTTTGATAAGTTATTTGTAAACTTTTACAAAACCTTTTGTTTTTACTTTATGTTGCTTTGTTTATGACCATAGAGTGGTAACAATACCGGGTTACAAACTACCACAGCTGACAGAAAGAAGCCCGACTATTTTATCATACACTAAAGTATATCACCAAAAAAATAAAACCAAGAACTTTGCAATGGCAGTTTAGTGCTCGAAACTGGTTTTACTAAGATGCTTACCAGGGCCACCCTTATTTTAGTCTGGTGGAGGTAATTTAGCAGCTGACTGAGGCACATGGATCGAAGGCATGCCCGTAGCAGCTGGTCTAGGAATGAAATCTCTGGCGGAATGATGGGAAGAAGAGTTAACATGCGGTCATAACAGCCCGTTTAAGGGCGACTAATCGAATTCCCTCATATATTAGTATATTTATCTGGCTTGAAAATCCGTTTTGATAACATTGATCTAACAAGCAAATATGATATATTTGCCCACCATTCAAAAATAGTATCTCGAATTTATCGACCTCGAAGGAAAACAAACGTATGGGTCATGTAGACCTACTTTTAATTGTATTTTCTGTAATATTATGTACGCTTTGTATAAAACTTCTAATTTGGTATATTTAAGAACATTTTCAACTTATAAACTTGACTAAGTTCAATATGTGGCTAACACACATTTGGCAATAGAGAACAACCCTACATATATAACGGGGCACAATTTGACAGACCGTTTGTTTTCTTGAGTTACAGAAAGTACTAATTGACATTTAGTTTCACTAGCCTGACTCTCCATCCTTTTCCTCGCCAGGACAATCGTACCCTGCAGGGTGAGTAGCACACAAATAAACGTCTACAACCAGCGCTATAATCAACGCTGAATTGGGTGTCGTCATGTGGTTGGCTATTCGCTAAACGAAATAATCAATTAGTAGGTATTTCTCGCTGGGTGGTGGCGTTGTTCCAACATATCGAACAATTAATTATTGCACAGGGCGCACACCTTTTACTTAAGCAGCATGTGATGCATAAATAAACGCGTACGGGTTTGTGGCTCTTTTTCCATCCCTTACGATTAATTAGGAATCCTACGGTGCAGACATTAACTGGCCGCCCAAGGTTTATGCCAATAAGCGACGTTAATCTTTGATCAGTCAATCAATCTGGTCACAGCATGTTGACTCGTCAAATGCTACAACGACCATGAAATACAGCTCAGTTAAACACAGCAGCACGATTCATGTAAAAATATCAAATCAAGTCCACGCAATTTATTTTTCCTTTGATATCCTGTTTGTGGATTGTATTTTGTGGAAGGGGTGTTTTCCTTCACGCCCTTGTTCACGCACAAAGAGCGGCGCGTTCACTGGTCCTCGGGGATCCTACAGTGAAAAAGACAAATGATAACTACTAGCATTACCTATTGAGGAAGTTGAGTGAAGCCGTCAGTTTGATGGAGTGGGTGGAGTACCTTATAGAGCAGCTAATGTAAATGGAGAGCTGCAGAAGTAATAAAGGAGGAAGCCGAAAACATTATGACAATCTGGGAGGAGGTGAGAAAAGGAAAAGAGCGTCAGGTGTTAGAAGAGTGTTTCCATCGTCTCAGTGCCAGTTGGATGAAGATCAGGAAAACGCCCGATGTTTGGGTCATCAAGATTGGTTCCCTGATGAGGAAAAGGAGACCAAAGCGCCTACGATTAAGCTACTAGACTCAAGCAAGACATTAAATTATTCATTGGAGTTACAAAGTGCTCATTTTCATTTTTTAAATTAAAACACTACTTTGTGATCAAGGGTTCATTTTAAAAAAATCCTGGATTTCAACATTCTGAAACGTGAAGAAATTCAAGACTATAGGATTTCATTTTGAACATTCTATAATTTTGGACTTGTGATAGAACATTTAGGGGTTTCTTGTATTTAATACACAATACGGTGTAGATTTAATTTTCACTTAGTATTCTAGACAAATAAAGTTTCTGTTGATTTTAATAGTCTTGCTGGTTTCGCTTCTTTCTGTTACAAAGTTTAAGGCCATAGAGCCGTGACAGTGTTTGTATGTACAAGTATATTGTGTGTCTTCAAACATGATCGTTTGTGTAAGTTTGAACCTATAAACACTTTTGACCCTATAATACCAGCATCATGTTAAACCGAAGACAGCTTTATAATTATATTACTCCCAACGATCGTACCGCTTTAGTTTATGGGCGCTATATAGTTATGATTCGACCCCAATAGCATGATATAACTACTTAACTACTTTTTGTGTAGTTTTAAAATGTCGTTATAATTTAGCTAAATTTTAATGTTTTTAACTTCGAGTCGGTCTTTTGATTGTTGTCTGAAATGATTAAGAGAAATATTAATAGGTTTAATATAAACGTTGATCGATAAAATCCCAGGAATGTGCAATCTATTACCCCCACGCTTCCTCTCCAGCACCAAGTTATCTACATTTCACCACGCCGTTTTGAATGATCATCACCCAGTTATTTACTCTCTGGTACTCTGTAATATACTATCCAACACTCAGTTATCGAATATGCAACACCAAGTGATGTACTATCACGCTATCTCTAGTTATCTAGTATCCAGCACCCAATGATTTATTATCAACACGCCGTTTAGGGTGACCATCACCCAGTTATCTCCTCTCAAAAACCAAAGACTATACAGTTTACTTTTAGTACATAGTAAGTCGTCTGATAACAGACGAAATCCCTGTAGAAATAATGGCTTCTTATACTAGCTACCTATATGTGAGGAGTTTATTTATCTAAGTATATAAACAACATAAAATCTGAATGAGAAAAATAGAGGATTTATTTTCGTCTTAAAATGTCAATAAACAATTCAATATAATAGAATTCACATATTCTCTTCCTAGTCAATAAATAAATTAGTATAACAGAACGTACATATACTTATGACCAGCAGTCTCAACAATTAGTATTAAATAATAATATTGATCAAATATAATTTACTATAATAATTTTATAATATTCATAGCGGTAACATTAAAATCACAATACAAACGGATTCAAATAAATAGAATTAACAGGCGAAACGGGTGACCATTTCTTTTACAATGAAAATATAAAGTCATACAAATGTACTGAAATAGCGTTATGGAGGTCCTATATCCCTACGTAAGGGTACTCAACACTTTATCTCTAGCGTTGATTTTTGTTAGTACATAAATTTACTATTAATTTTTATATTGCAGAAATGAATGTATATTTTCTAATGTGATTATTTCTACTTAATTTCTACTTAGAGAATGATAACATTCCCTATCACTTTTGGAAGTCGATTATATATTGCATTTGCATATGAAACCCGATGCCGGTTGAAGGGAAACTGACTGGTTTGCGCGACACCCGTATTTATAACCTTCGGTTGTACTACACAGTGTAACACTCCGCCAAAATAGTACATATTGTTAACAAGTATTTGAGACTCAATAAATGGTAAATATCGTTAAATTATTGAGATGCAAAACAAACATTACATGCTATTGATATTATTACAATCTTAATCGTAAACGTATGGTCAAACACTAAAATCCTTGTCACACGTATAAACAGTAAACATTGGCCTCCAAACAAGCTGGTGGTGCGGGAAAATTAGAACATGCACCTTCCTAATGCGTTATCCTTGCAGGTGAAGGTAAGTGCATTATTTTCTTGTTGAGCATAACTTATTCTATGTAAAAACTAGTGATATCAACGGTCTATTGGTGTTCAATAATGATTGCATATACCGCGTAGTGGAAATCTGAGGTGCCTCCAATACGTAAATTGCCTCCAAAACAAAGATGGCGGACATCGTGAAATACATTGAACGTTGTACATAACATGAATGATACAGAACATTCTTTGGCAAAACATCTTTCTTGACATAGTCTTAAACTACCCATCTGGACATGAAACTAGTATATTTGTATTCATGTAAAATTCGTAACAATATGATTGCTCATATCACAGTATTAGAAGATAATTATCACGTTCATTGAGGTAATAAATGAACTTAGGGTAAGGCTTATATATGTAAAACAGATGTCCTTATAACTATTTATAGAAATTTATGGACCATGATGTATTACTTCACCGTCTCCAGCATGTATCTGGCATTCATGATACCGCCTTACTGTGGTTCATGTCCTAATTGGTCAACAGGACACAAATTGTGTCTGCAAATGGAATACACTCCAGCCCCGTTGATCTATGTTGTGGTGTTCCACTGGGGTCTGTTATTGGACCTGTTCGCGTCATTCTCTACACTCAGCCGCTCTCAAGTGTCATAATTTATCATCCAGTGTCGCACCAATTGTATGCTGATGACACCCAAATATACAAATCTAGCCACCCAACTGAAGTTGATGCTACCATCCAAGGTGAAGAGAGGTGCATTTCTGATGTGAAAGCATGGATCACATGTAACAAGCTACAGATGAATGATGATAAAACTGATCACAACACAAAGACTTTCTCATTAACATCCTTTACCTCAAACAATAAATATCAGCAGCACCAACATTAAATTCACACAACCTAGGCGTTACTCTGGACAGTACTTTCATATTGCACCAAGGCTGCATATCTTGAGCTGAGACGCATCAGCTCCATTCGCAAATATCTTTCAGTTGATGCCACTAAAATACTTGTGTGTTCATTAGTACTTTCAAGACTGGACTATTGTAACTCAACTCTGTCTGGTTCATCTCAATATCTACTCCAGAAACTTCAAAAAGTTCCAAACACAGCTGCTCGGATCATACTTAGAGTTCCACGATCAGAGCACACCTCCCCGCTGCTCTGTACCCTACATTGACTATCCATTCGATCCAGAATCAAACAGAAAATGTGTTCTCTGTGCTACGTTTCACTGACGGACTCCAGTCCAACATACCTATCCGACCTCACCCATGTGTACACACCAACAAGATACTTACGCTCCGCTTCTGACTATCGTATACTCATTATTCCCACTATGAAAACAAAGTCATATGGACAGCATTCGTTTGCATTCCAGGGCCCAGCAACGTGGAATGAATTGCCCACTGAACTTAGACACAAAGACACAGTGATTACATTCAAGAGAACTCTCAAAACTCACTTATTTCGACTGCAAGAAACACCTTAATGACCTAATAATGTTTCCTACCTTAAATATTTTCAGCATGTTTTTTTATGTTATTGTAATCATATCATTATATATGATTTTTAATCTTATAGGTGTTGTCTAATGTTGTAAACCGCTTAGAACTTCTAAAGATTAGGCGCTATACAATGTCATTATTATTATTATTATTATTATTTGAATGCATGTATCATACATTTAGTGCTATGGCTTGATGCATATCCATTCTAATTTGCAAGAGACAATTGGTTTTCATAAACTTAATCTAACAAAAACACGGAATGAAAGACGGACTAGTAATATAACTTCGACAAGCTACACCTCAATGACCCATATATCATGAAGATACATGTACATATAACTTTGCTTCATTGTTCGCCCTATTATGACCCAGTTTGACGCTATTTGTGATCGCTATAATTTGGGTTCTTGTTTTCTGCTTTAAATTTCATTTTCGAATTACTTTCTGTGTTAAGTATAATATATATAATGTAATCTTCCATTCCATCTTTGCATCTCTATATTATTTTATTGTTTCTTATCCACCTTAATTTTCTTGAGGCCTCAATAAACTGTTGTTCCTTGTAACTTTAACGTTTTTGTTTAAGGTATATATATATATATATATATATATATATATATATATATATATATATATATATATATATATATATATATATATATATATGGGCATTACTTTTGAGCAGATATTTGTATTTTATGTTGTAGATTTGGAACTTGTGTTTGTTCTGCATGCATTGTTTTTATATCTTTAAGGTGCTTAGTACTTTTATCGCCATTTAGTAAACTGACACCGATAGTGAGCACCATCGTCTAACTGACCTTTCATTTTGAAAATTGTTGGCTTTCGCCACATTAATCTGCACGAAAAGGATATATTCGTATATGATAGTTTCCCCCATTTGTAAAACAAATACCACCCAAACCCATGCTTTTGCAAATTTTATTTATACGACCTTATTCAATCCCATTCTATGCTTTTTTTTCTGGTTATACAATGCAATTATTCCTTTCTCTCGTTTCGTTTCTAATAAATCAAGCATGGTACGTCACGTGTATTATTTCTGACATCCATCTCTTTCTTCCTACAGATTTGATTAATATTTATAATTTTACCCATACATGTTTTACGTATGCTCGCTAAAGTTTTGCTTCAAAGTTTGTAATCTGTATTTAAAAGTGAAATGGGTCTCCAGTTCTTAAATGCCTCAATTTCCCGTTATATATGAATGTGATAATCCCTTTTTTCATGTTCTTATTCAATTCTTGGTTATTGAAAATATTAATAAATACAATTTCTAGAATCAGGTTTAGTAAGTCTTGCAATTATGTATAGAGCTCAGACGATAATCGGTCTAATCCTGACGACTTGGCTTTGTTTTGTTGGCTGATCGATTTTTAAATTCTTCTGCCGAGATGAAACTCTCGCATTTTTTATTTAGATTCTTCGCTAATTTGTTTAAAGATCACATTAGTTTTCACATCAATTATTATTCTACTATGTGTGTACCTCCATGCGTATATCCACCTACCCCCATATATAGGATCCTTCTTTATTTAAGCTTACAATATCCCTTTATTTCCCTTTCTTTAACTCCTGAGTCGATATATACCATCTGCCTTTGTATATAAGTCGTCTGTAAATTTTCCATGCCTGATTTTTATATATCGTTTGTTATATTCTTGTACTTTTTCTATCTGTTCTTTTGCTATTCTTTTTTCTTGTTCCAAAAACTCGCCATTTTTTTAAAACCTCGCTCTGCTTATTTGTGTTAACCTACTTTGAGATGATCTTATCGGGCAATACTGTGTTATTATTAGTTTACTTTTTCTCCTAATTCTTTTTATCCTTCACTATGTCATTACACCCTTTGTCTAGAAATTCTTGTTTCTGTTGCTAATATTTTCTTTGTATATTCCTTTCGTCTAAAATCAAATTGTTAATTTTCCACACAGCTTGCCCACATTTTCCCATATTATCCGTTCTTGACGTTACACTGGTTGCAGTATGGTCAGATATATTTCTATAAATCATTTTCGGCGATAAAGCGACATTTTTTATATATTTAATATCTACAATTTGTCAAAGCGAATACCCCTGTTATTCCTAGCATTATATGTTTTCTTTTTCTCTTACCATTTATATATAAAATGATGGATGAATAGACTGATTACACTGGTCAACAGTGAAATCATTACTGACTTGAAAAGGCCCTAATCTGTAGTATTTTGGTGTGCCGAACACGAATATAACCGTGAAAAATTTGTATTGGCTCTCGTTTTGAAGATATTCATATACCTCATTTTCTATGTTTCACTGTGTAAATTTCTCCAGTAGGACTGCAGCAACATCCGGAATAATGATGTAACATTGCATAATACCATCATGCTCACATCATCCACAGTTGATTGCATCATTTTCTGAAGCAATGCAATACTAATGCCATGCGGCTGCTGAAGTAAGTTGACGTCAGCAGTGTACTATACATGTGTAGGCCTATTATACTAATGCCAGGCGGCTGCTGAAGCTGACGTAAGCAGTGTACTATATAAAGCCCAATCAGATAGGTTCAGCATTTAAAATATTTTAGACGTTGTGCGAGACAGTTCAAGCTACTGTTACATAAAACTTATTATTTTATCCATTTACGTACAATAAAGAACAGTAATGCCTCGAAAGTGTGTTAATACCGCGGACAATTTTTGCTATATTTGTGGGGAAATGACATTTGCCAACCAGAAGAAAAGTATCAATTCTCAAGTGAAGAAGGCATATCATCTTTACTTCGGATGCAAGGTTGGTGACCAAGACAAGCCTTGGGCTCCGCATATATGCTGTGCTACATGTACAACACAGCTTTCACAGTGGTTGAATTGCAAAAGGTCATCAATGCCGTTTGCAGTCCCAATGGTGTGGAGAGAGCCAAGCAACCACCTAAATGACTGTTACTTCTGCTTGGTTCCTCCTCTTTCCGGCGGAATAACGAAGCGAAAGAAGTCGAGAATAGTCTACCCAAACATTCCGTCTGCATTGAGACCAGTTCCACATGGTGAGGGACTTCCTATTCCAGAACCTCCAGCAGAATATTCTCTTGATTCATCTGACGAAGACAAAGGTGAGTCGACCTGTTCTTCTCCTGGTCCATCTGCATGCAGTGATCCAGATTTTCACTGTGGTGCATCATCAACCCCACACAGAATAACACAGGAAGAACTAAATGACCTGATTCGTGATTTGGACTTATCAAAGAACAAGGCAGAATTGCTAGGATCAAGACTCCAACAATGGAATCTTCTAGAAGAAGATGTCACAATTACTGCATATCGAAAGCGCCACCAGCAATTGGAGCCTTTCTTCAGAAAGGAAAGTAATCTGATATTCTGTTCCGATATTGAGGGCCTCATGAATGCTTTAAAAATCACTCATGACCCACAAGAATGGAGACTATTTGTGGACTCTTCGAAACTGAGTCTCAAGGCTGTGCTTTTGCACAATGGAAACATTCTTCCATCTATTCCAGTAGCGTATACTGTCCACATGAAAGAGACATACGATAACTTAAGGCAGCTACTGAATTCCATTGAGTATAACAAGTACAGCTGGCACCTCTGTGGTGATTTGAAGGTAGTGGCCCTTTTAATGGGACTGCAGCAAGGATATACAAAATACATGTGTTTCTTATGCGAGTGGGATAGCCGAGCAAGGGAAATGCACTACATGAGGAAGGAATGGACTCACAGGCAGAATGTAGCCATTGGAGAGAAGAATATCCAACACCCAGCTCTGGTTGAGGCTCAGAAAATCTTGCTACCACCCCTTCACATCAAACTAGGTTTGATGAAGAACTTCGTGAAAGCCATTGACCGGACTTTGCCAGCATTCCGATACCTGCATGAAAAATTCCCTCGACTCAGCGAAGCAAAGATTAAAGAGGGAGTTTTTGTGGGTCCTCAGATTCGAGAGCTTTTCAAAGATGACCGGTTCAACAACTTGCTGGAAGGTGACGCGAAACAAGCATGGAATGCTTTTCGCCTAGTTTCTACAAACTTCCTCGGAAATGTTAGGGCAAAAAACTATAAGGAACTAGTAGAAGACATGTTGATGAAGTATAAGAAACTTGGCTGCAATATGTCTCTAAAGATTCACTTCCTTCATTCCCATTTGGATTTCTTTCCTAGCAACTGTGGTATTGTTAGTGATGAACACGGCGAACGTTTTCATCAAGATATCGCAACAATGGAACAAAGATACCAGGGAAAATGGTCCACTACAATGCTGGCTGACTACTGCTGGACACTCCTCAGAGATGCTCCCGAACAGCTGTACAAGAGACAGGCGAAGAAATCTAAGATGTAGTCAATGACTTGATTTTTTATAGGTAGGCTATTACAGTTGACCTTTTACTATTGGAATGCATTTCGTTATGTAAACATTAATTTCTTGCAGATTACAAAAAAACTAGAGCCAATTTTGCAATTTGACTGTCATATTCGTGTTCAGCACATAAAAATTGATAAGAATTGACTAATTTTATTTCAGTAACATGACTTTTGTAAAAATTTGTTGTCCAGTGTTATTTTTTACCCTCTTGCGTGCCTTAAGCGTGTACGTGAAGGAAAACACCCCTTCCATTTCAATTCTTCTAACTATAAAAAATTACCAAGACGGATAGAGAGAGGAGAAAGAGCACATTTTCATGCAGTGTCAATAAAAACAAAACACACCATCGTTATTATAAAACGTTAAGACCAAACGACACATACGTTTTCTTTCTGGTCTATTCGCTTTTAGAAGTTAGTATGAAATTTCACGTCAGGGCCAACCCATAGGCTCAAATTGTCATTGTTTCCATTTCCATCTCTTCACTGGCACAAGTTCTTCCTCGTCATCACTTTCTTCTTCTTAACCCCTCTCATCTTTCTCCTCTTGTTTTTGTTTCTTCACTTGTCTCTTAGGATACTCTGACACCCAATGTCATTCACGTAACAACGATAACAGGTATCGTGACTTTAGTCTCTCTTTCTTGGACTAAGCAGGCATCCTGGAGACAAATACCCATTTACCTTGCAGATATAGCAAACTTAATCAGCACTTATATACTTTCGTATGACTCTCATCAAATCAACAACAAGAAGGGTAAGTTTAGTTGCCCCTTTCGCTTGTGAATTATGCTTTCGGATGAGCCTTAGCAAATCTTTAACCAGCAAATCCAACTGTGATGACTCTTCCATTTTCTTAATCGTTTGAGTGAAATGAATACTCTGACTCTAAGATATTCTCCCTAGATACAGGGACCTGATGCGTGGGAAACCTAGTCAAATGAAATTTTGCAATAAGATGAAACGATGTAATTGCTAATGTAAGAGGAAATGACGTGCCCTGTGGCCTCACACTGGAGCTAAAGTGTTAGCTCAAATCCGTGCCAGCGATTTCGAAGACGACATAAGTTAGCTTGAATGAATGCTTTCCACTTGTGCCACAAAAGCGAGAGTCCTGATTTACGCCAAAAGAAATGTGTTCAGTCCATAAAAATATTACCACATCTGAGAAACGCAAAAACGAAATTCCAGAAAATTGAAAACAACGGCTTAAAAAGTTCAAGCAGTGTGTAAAATGTAGTCAAATTAAATTTTTATAATCAATACGAAACGATCTATTTTCCAGGGAGAAAGCAGGCGCCAAGCGACAATGGCGATCCCTGACACACAACACTTTTTCAAATGTTTTGGTTAGTGCTAGAGATCTTAAAGATGATATAATTAACTCATATTCAAAACCATTTGCATCCATTACAGAAAAGATCGAGAGGTTCCGAGAACAACGGTGGTAAATTCAATAAGATGACAGAACCAACAAGACTAGTGAAGAAATAAATTTGATTGGTACTTCATGATGATTTTGTTTTACAATCTAGTAGCCCCAAAATGACTTGTAGAAAAATTTAAAACGATGACATGCACCAACACGATTAATTTAAATGGTTTACGCCAATGGTTTCTTTGTTGTTAAATTTTTTATACAAACTATATATGTTTATAAGCGAAAGCTAACACACACACACACACACACACACACACACACATACACGCGCACACAGATGCACACGCATACAAGTGTTACTGCATTGGGTGACAGTAGAAGGGGCAGTACTTTAGTCCGGAGTGTTTTAAGAGATGGACAGACAGACTTATCATCATGTTGGAGAAAGAAAAAAAGAATGGTAAAGAAATAAAACAACGTAGGACACAATTTCTGTCATTCTTTTAGCGGTATTCGAGGACAAAGATAATTAAGAAAACCATATATTTTGTGTGAAAAATGTTCATTGTTTTCATTCATTCATCAATTTCATACACAAAGTAGTGTGATATTTATTGTCGACTGATTGCTTAACGTTTACTTAACTTATCCCAAATTTTAAAAATGGCACGTGTTTCGAAGCACAAGATACATACAATGTTGCATAGCTTTCACAAATCTAAGAGCGGTAAAAAATAATAAAAAGTAGTACAAAAAACGGGCTTTGTTCGATCAAAAGTCTAAACTGAGAGAAAAAAGGTCTAACATTGTTACATTTCTTCCGAACGTGTGTATTGGTTCAAGAATTCAGAGTTAACCAAAGGCAGGATTATTAAATCTATCTTTCAAAGCAATCAGTCTTTCAAAATTTTGACTTAATTTTCCATCACTCATACTTTACTCACAATATAGGATGTTTCTAAATCATCCTGAAAATCTTGCCAATTACAGTTGAAGCAATGCTGGTAATGCAATTTTCGGTTCCAATCATGATGCTAAATACATCAAGGCATGCTTTAGTGTACTAATATTTGAGAATGTTTTAGTTGCTTTCCACATCAGTTCACACTGGTGATATTTTGCAATGATGAAATTTTCCTATGGATTTAATTTTCTAAATGGAATGTGTGTTTCCTTCAACATTCTTTGGGAAAATGATTCGTAAAAAACAAACGTGTGTCATAATACCTTTAAAAAGTAAAGTAGAAATAACATATTTTCTCTCTTTCTATCTTTCCGTCGTAACAAGTTTGATTGAAATCCTAATGGAATTTGTTCCGTTTGAAGATACCTCTCCACATATTTGATCAGTAGTTACCATAATTAGGTAAACTGCTCTGTTTTAATGTATTTTTTTACCTCAAAAACGTACACCTTAACAACTGTACAACGATGTTTTCCTTCTATCAGTAAATCGATGGATGCAATAAAATCTTGAGTTGACTTGAGCTAGTACAATTCAGGTATCGTATCTTTATCCCTATTTTGGCACTGCATTGTGTCATGGAAAACAATTCTAACATTAGATCTACCGTTCTTCAGAAAGGAAACAAACACAAGGCTTTTTCAGGAATGACACGAGTGACATTGCACTATATAACCCTGCCTATGGTTAACTCTGATTTCTAAAACCAAAACACACGTTCAGAAAAATTGTAACAATGTTAGACCTATTGTCTCTCAATTTAGACCGTCGATAGAACAAGGCGCGTTTTTGGTGCTGCATTTTTATTATTTTTGAAATTGATGGAATGAATGAAAACAATGAACATATTTCTCATAGAATGTATGGTTGCTTTGTTCTAAAATACCGCAAAAAAAATAACAGAAGCATAAATGGTGTCCTACGTACGTTTTTTCTTTTCTTTACCATTCTTTCTTTCTCTCTCCAAGGTAATGTTAAGTCTGTCTGCTCATATCTCAAAACAGTCCAGAGTAAAGTACTGCCCGTTATACTGTCACCCAATGCAGTAAAACGTGTGTGTGTGTGTGTGTGTGTGTATGTGTGTGCGTGTGTGTTAGCTTTAGATTACACACATATCTTTTGTACAAAACTTGAACAACAAAGAAATAGCAACCATTGACGTAAACCATTTAATTTAACCATGTAGGTGTATGTCAGTGCTCGTACTGTTTCTACAAGTCACATTTGGAGCTACTAGATTGTAAAAAATAATCTTCATGTGGTATCACACAAATTCATTTTCTCACTGGTCTTGATGGTTTTGTCATCCTATTGAAGTTACCACCGCTGTGCTCTCAACCTATCGATCTCATTATGTAGTGGATACGAATGGTTTAGAATATGAGAGAATTTTATCATCTTCAAGATCGCTATCACAAAAATCTACCAACACATTTTGAAACATGTTGTGTGACAGGGATCGAATAATGGGTTAAATGGGTTTTGGAGTGTGTGTGTGCAGGTGTAGATGTTTGGTAGAGTTAGTCATTGTAGGTGAGGGCTTAGGTGCTTTCAAAAAAACCTTTTCTACTTCACTCTATGTTGATAGTATATAATGTGTTATTTTCTTCACTCTGTGTTGATAGTATATAATGTTTTTTTTTTTGCTTCTTCCCTCTGTGTGGATAGTGTTTATTGTGTTACGTTTCTTCTTTCTTCTGTGTGGATAGTGGATATGAGTTTTGTTGTTCTTCCTTCTGAGTGGATAGTGTATATTATTTTATTTATTCTCCCCTCTGAATGGATGGTGTATATGGAGGTTTTTTGTCTTCTTCTTCCCTCTGTGTGGATAGTGTATATGGGGTTTGTTTTTCTTCTTCCCTCTGTGTGAATAGCAGATATGAGTTTTTTTTTTCTTCTTCTTCCCTCTGTGTGGATAGGATATATAGGATTTGCTTTTATCTTCTTCCTTCTGTTTGTATAGTAGATATGGGGTTTGCTTTTTCTCTCCTTCCCGTGTTTAGATAGTAGATATGGGCTTCGTTTTTTCCTTTTTCCGTGTGTGGATAATATATTTTGGGTTTGTTTTTTCAAATTCCCCTGTGTGGATATTATATGATGCTTGTGTCTTTGTTATATTTATGTGATATGTCTCTGTCTCTGTCTATAAAGAAGTTCTTTTGCCAGATCAGTTTGACTTTTACCCGCAGTAGTTGGGGAGGGTCCTGATGTAAGGTAAGTCTAATCAAGGTGGTTGTTGCATAAACGTATTTCATTGTCTAATTTATCTGAGTCATTGTACGTGTCTTGTAGATTTAACACATCTACTGTCTTTTAGTGTGTCATGTGGAAGAAAAAAAAGGTGTCTCGTCATTGCATACAACGATATATTACAAGAAACACAGTGACACGATTGAAATTGAATTAAACAATATCACCGATACTGGGATACAAACAAGCGATATTCTAAAGGTTGATAAACAATACGCGACACCAGCGGTATTCCAACGGTTGATAGACAATACGCGACACCAGCGATATTCCAAAGGTTGACAGACAATATGTGACACGAGGGGTATTTCAAATGATGATAGACAAGTGACAGTACAAAAAATTGCAGAAGACAAAAAAGAAAATAAAGTGAGTTAATTAGAAGAAGAAAAAAAATAAAAATGTTGTTTGATTAATTGTTTATAGAATAATAGTTGTGACGAATAATATTTCCTGAGGTAAAATGTTTCTTTTCTTTCCGTAAATATTTTTCATTTCTTTACCTCCGTAAGTATCATACAATTTTTATTTCCATAATTCCTCTTATAGTACTCTTTTGATCCTACGTAATCAGTTGTCTGATACCGGAATATAACCTCTGTAAATGATTCCTCTGTAACATTTATGAATTGATTTGAGGTACATACAAAATTAAGATGGAATGGCTTTAGCTGTTTGCACTGTCCTAGATATCTCTGAAATATATTTCTTTTGCAGCATATGGAACTTTTAATTTATGCTGATTGTTTTTAAATTTTACAACCAAGCCTTATTCAGGAATTATTTATATATCAACTGGAGAAGAAAAAAATCGGTTGTATTTTGATCATGCTTAGAAACAAAATCAACCATTTTATTTCCAGAAATAACTCTGCCAGCCATAATTCATATTTACAGGTGGTGATTAGTTTGAAGTTTGTATACACACTATAGAGCATGCACAGATCCATGGCATTTCCATATGTATCCGTATTAAAATTTTCACCTTGCCAAACAATCCAATGCTCACCATTTGGTCATACGAGTATGATAAGCACAACAATATTACCTTTTATCCAGATTTCATCATTTTTACTTTGCAACTTGTCTTCATTAAAATTGTTCTTAAAAGATAGAAACCTAAATTGCAATATATCGTGTTTTAAAGTTAAAAAGAAGTCCTATTTTGTATTTAAAAACAAATTTAACGAGCTAATTTAAATAAATATGTTCAGTACAATAGAAGACTCTGTGAATATGTGGCAAAAATTTCCACTGTGACAACAGATATATGATCTCGATCTCTCTCTTCAATGCGGTGATCTCTGTGAATCTACATCATTGCAAAATAAAAAGTAAGTAAAGATGAGGAAAGAAAATTAGTTCGGATAACTTAAATTTGCAATAGCGCGAAATGCTATTAGTGTAGTCAATGGTGTGTGGGTGTGTGCATGTGCGCGCGCGTGTGTATGTGTCTGTTAAGATGCTTTTTTATTCACTAATCCTCTGCATAATTGGTGCTGTTACACTGGATATGCACAGCGTACATACCGCCTTTAGTAAACACAACATACCTCTTGTGTGAGGACATTCAACCATTAGTAGATACAGCAAATATAATACAATACAACATATACAATAGACTTCGTGTGTGAGGACATAGAACCCTTAGTAGATACAACAGATACAATACAATACAATATATACAATAGACTTCGTGTGTGAGGACATAGAACCCTTAGTAGATATAACATACCTCGTGTGTGAGGACATACAAAAATTTGTAGATACAATGGACTTCGTGTGTGAGGATATACATCTCTTAGTAGATACAATAGACCTCGAGTGTGAGGACAAGCAACCACTAGTAGATAAAATGGACCTTGAGGATAAGGACATACAACCCATATTAGATAAAATGGACCTCGTGTGTGAGGACATACAACGCCTTGTATAATAAAATTGGCCTTGTGGATAAGGACATACAACACTTAGTTGATACAGCAGACCCCATGTGTGAGGACATACAATCATTAGTAGATACAACGCACCTCGTGTGCAAGGACATAACGATCATTAGTAGACACAACGGACCTACAACTTCTAGCAGATATAATGGACCTAGGGTGTGAAGACAGACAACCATCTGTAGATGCAGTGGACCTCGTGTGTGAGGACATACAATTATTAGTAGATACAATGGACCTCTTGGATGAGGATATACCACCCTTAGGAGACACAATCGACCTCGTGTGTGAGGACAGACAATCATTATTAGATACAATGTACCTCGTCTGTGAGGACATACTATCATTAGTATAAAAAAGGACTTCGTGGATATGGACATACAATCCTTTGTAGATACAATGGACCTCGTGCATAAGGACATACAACACTTTGTAGATACCTTGAACTTCGTGTGTGAAGACATACAATCCTTAATAGATACAATAGGCCTCGTGTATGAGGACATACAATCATTAGTAGATAGAATGGAACTCGTGTATGAAGACATGCAGGCTTTATTAGATACAATGGGCCTAGTGTGTGAGGACAGCCAACCCATAGTAGATGCAACTGACCTCGTGTATAAGGACATACAACCCTTAATAGATATCTTGAATCTCGTGTGTGTGGACATACTACCCTTACTAGATACAATGGACATCGTGTATGAGGACATGCAAGCTTTATTAGATACAATGTGAGGACACAAAATTTGTAGTAGATAAAATGGACCTCGTCTATGAGGACATGCAAGCTTTATTAGATACAATGTGAGGACATACAACTCTTACCAGATGCAATGGGCATCGTGTGTGAGGACAAACAATCTTTAGTAAATACAATGGGTCTCAAACATGCATCACTGATTAGTCTCATAAAATAAATCTGCATACATGGAGCATATGTACACTCATGATTTCGAACATATACTTCTTCTGATTGGGCATGCCAAAAATATGATGAAAGCAAACTCGATGTTCAATTTAGCTGTGCAAGTGAGTTAGGGTCTCTGGTCTTTTTTGCTGTAATTGCCGTCTACCATTCATCGGTCTTATGATGGGCAGAATTATCGTAAGACGGTCACCAAAAGGAACATTTTTCCTCGGGGTTCATTGGAGATCCTATTGGGCAATTGAATGCCTTTGAGAATTCCGGCATATTTTGCAGTGTTCCGATAATTCTAAAAGAAACAAAGAACGATATTTATTACTCTCTAATACAATTTGAAAGGACATTCATTAGAACACAAAACAATTGTAACGTATTAAGATTAGTAATTGTGTTTGATTGGCGGGTTCTGCAAGCACATGATTATGTTACTTTTATATTTTTAATGACTGAGAAATGATCACGTAGACTAACAAATGACACATTCATGAAGGCATTCTTGCAGTTTAAAAATGCATTATATATTATCGACATAAATGAATAAAGTATAATCACCATACGTGATTACTACATATTCGACTTACATTAGCACAGTATATTCAAGTTATCTGAACACAGTGTATTCAGCTTACATTAACGCAGTATATTCCAGTTATCTGAACACAGTGTATTCAGCTTACATTAACGCAGTATATTCCCCATACATGAATACAGTATATGAACCATATATGAACACAGTATATTCAGCTTACATAAACACAGAATATTCCCCATACATGAATACAGTATATGCACCATATATTATGACTCAGTATATTCAGCTTACATGAACATAATATATTCTCCATACATGAATACAGAATGTTCACCATACATAAACACAGAATATTCACCATACATAAACACAGTATATTCGACTTAAGATTACACTGTTAATTCATTATAAATGAAAATAAATGAAAAGAGCATATTCCATTTACATTAATGCGCTGCGTTTCACTTTCATGTACGAAGTATATTCAACTTACGCGAAAACTATATTTAACGTATGTAAACACATATTCAACGTACGTGAACACAGTATATTCAACGTACGTGAACACAGTATATTCATCATACGTGAATGCAATATATTCATCGTTTATAAATATACGTCTAGCTAATCGCTTTATTTATTTCATAAAAAATACGTTTTGAATTTTTAACAAACATACAACAAATATAGTGACGTCCATGTAATATACATTTCACTCATGTAATTTCAAATGTTGACGTTTGTTATATTAGGAGCCAATATAACATTCTTTGCTGCCAACCTTTTTAATTTCATCCAGTCATTATCAAGATGTGCATTATATTTTAATACACATTTCAAGTTCTGGCAATAAAACGTTGCCAAAACATTACCTGTTACAGAAACCGCCTACCGATCCCTTAGCAACAGTCGTTGTAAACTGTAGACACGATTTATCACATTTCCACACTAACACATTTTCTGTACATATTGTGCTATATCTTACATATTCACCTGAAATTATTTGGGCTGTGGGTTCCCGTAAGAATGTGGTTGATATCATCAGCTTTTCTACTGGAACCACAACGAATCTAAACGGAGAAGAAATGTTAATCAAGAAAAAGAAATAATTCTGTATTTTAAAATCACAAGACTCGTTTTCGTCACTGGCCATAGCTGATTCTGATACGTTGCCTGATTGAAACCATATCATTTTATATCTCTTGTTCCTGACCAACCCCACAAACTTTCGCCAGCGATCATTAATCAGATATTAACATAAAATGTTACATGCACATGTACAAGTATGCATTTGCTACTTCATGGAAATTCGCCTAGTCACTTGCATAATTCGCGTACTTTATAAAAGTTTTCCATCAATAAAATATATTAAATGTGGACGATAACGCTGAGAAAAGTGTAAATCATGTACAAAATTTTCATACACAAATATATTGCGTAAATTGGACACTGAAATTATGACATCGACATTATATGATTACACATTACCGAAGATATTTTTTCTGAGAAGTTCAAGAAGTAAAGAATTCTCCTTACGTGTTTGTCGAAGGTTAACCACTGCGTTGGTGGCATGGCTTGACCGACAAAACCATTTTGTTCCAAAATGTCTAGAATGCACCGAGTACTCTAGCAAATATGATGGACAGGTTGTATACCTTTTCAGAGTACAAGAACCAAAGTAACCAGGTATTAACTGGGGAAAATGTTTAGAAGTCAAGTACAGTGGAATACAGCAATTACATAAAATATGGCTCTTGAAATGTGTGTCTGTGTGTGTGTTTTGGATTTTTAACGTAGCTTCAACAATTTTCCAGGCATATCGCTACAATGTCTGCAGTCTGACAGTTAATAGTGATGTCATACTCTGGTGCATCATGCCGCAAACATGTTAGTTCAATTTTTATAAGTCTTTGATATGACTTTGTCGGGATTAGAACCCGCGACCTCACGCATCTGAGGCGGACGCTCCAAACACTTATTACCGGAGTGGTGCCCTTGAAATGTCGAACCTTGCGGAAATCTGTACTTATTTAAATCTACAATATTGACTTTTTCAAACGCTTTCAAAATTCATTATCTTATTTAGTCATGACGTGTGTTCCAGATCTCCATTTATATACCTGACATTTATCCATTTATATATCTGACATTATCTAAACATAATGAAGAGATACCAAATGGAGGAGTAGTGATGAGGGGGAGATAGGAGGACAATGGGACTTCTTTGTTAAAAATGTGTCCCGGCACTATTAGGACAAGATGTATAGAGACAATGGGAATTATCATTACAGACAGGGTACCAGCACTTTTGTGACAATAGCAATTGAACAGCCATGACATCACGGTACCGGACACAATGTTGCAAGTGGCTGACATCAATCAGGCGGAACACTGTGACAAGGGGTTGACATGAATATGCGCTACTCTAGGGACAAAAAGAAATATAGACACAGAGACGTGGATAGAGACATGGTTAGATATATTTATTTATTGACATAAATCTATCACACAAAAACTGGACTACACTGTTTTAGGCAAGAAAGAATATATATATTTTCGATATGGAGGGCCTTTTGACTTTCTTCTATTTGGTCTCCTCCCTTCGTCTCCTCCACCAACTTCTTGTCATCTCAATAATATTTTTCATCTCCCACTTTAGGAAACACTTCCACATGTCGCACGTAGAATATGGCTTATTTGATGACTGTTTTGAAATTGGCAGCATTAGACATCAAATTGAACGCCGCACTACTGCGATTCAGTCTTAGGCGGACATCCACTCCGTTCTGCAAATACTTCTCTTGTAACCACATGTCCAAATGCAAACGATCTATCAGCTATAATCTCTGTCCATCCTTGATTTTGTTTCGTCGGTCGTTGAATCCCACATTGTGGTCTGGTTTTTATCTGTAATCAAATCCGTATCTTTGAATTCGCCTACTGTGTCAGTTTTCCATACCGAACAAGCATCCAAACTGATGTTCTTGACTTCTTTTCCGTACGTCAAGAGATTTTTGTGGTACCCTCGGTAAGGGTAAATATCCATGCTGCTACTGACCAGTTTGTTACTTAAGTCCAAGTCCACTTTGTTGAAAAGGAATGCATGTAATTGTTGACGGGAAGTACTTCCTCGTTGCTGTCTATAGAATTTCCAGTCGGATCGAAAACTTTGACTTTCAGGTGCAAGTAACTGCTATTCAGATCGATGTTATCTTTTGGCTGTCCTTTGATTTCAAATTCGGGGGCAGAGGTCGTCAAAGAGGAGATGGGATGAAATTCTACCCATTGGGATTCTTGCATCGTCATCATAGTGGGTGGAATGGCAAACAGATCCAGTTTCAACTAGGAACATTCGCCAGACTCTCGGTGCATCATTTGTTCTTTCTGTTATTTAATAATCAAAGAGGTCTAATTCTCGGACGGTTCTTCTTTTCTTGGTCTTTTTAGCTCTGTGTGTGTAAATACCTCTGGCGGGGTTTCTTAGTCCTCTCTTTCTGCTTTGTCCTTGCTGTCGGGGAAACATGAATGCCTGAATGGGCAGCGTCCAGGGCATTTATATAAGTTTCTCGTCAACCCAAAATGTCTTTGCCAGTTTGAAGGATTTTGTTTGTCATTGATGACATTTTGAAGAAATGTTTTACCTTGTGTCATATCGGCATCTTTCAAGGCATGCAATCCTCGTGTCACCTTCGGTTTCAAAACGGGGGCCACCGAACGAAACGCCGATTTCAGCATATATCCTAAACCACGTCCTCATTGTCGAGCGACTCCTCGGTACACATGCTAAATGGCTTAAACTTCGTTAGAGAATCGATTTTGAAAATGGAGTTTCACTGTGACTTTCCCTTTGGTCCCAGATCTCCTTTTATAGCAATGCTGACAGTATCGAAATACGACTTGATAACTGGTAAATAATGAGGGTGTACAAATTTGCGGTGAACCTGATATGTGTTTCCACCTCCCTCGTCATTGGTCATGACAGAATCCGCTTTGAAAGGAATGACTCGCAGTAACGGTGCGGATGTGTGTCCCACCACAAAATTTAAGTTGTTGGTGAATGGTGGCATGAGTGGACCCTTGACTATATTGAGGTCTCCACCCAACATGTCAAACAATTCAGGATAAAATGTAATGGATAACGATTTGGCATCTGAAAATTTCATCAGTAGGCGACAAGCCACTTGACGGTACTCGATGGAGTGTACGTGTAGACTGTGGTTCTAAAATTTCTAGATGAGCATTTATCTGTCTCTCGAAAGTGGTAGTAGTTTTGATGTGTTACTGGTGGTGGACTTTGGTTTTGACGTAGACTCACAAGGTATGGATTCTGGTTCACTCATGCCATCATCGAAATCGCTGGCATGGATTTGAGCGAAGACTTCAGCTACTGTGCGAGGTGATGGGTCACGTTTTTGCCTCTTGCTTTCTTCTCCTTTCTTTACGAAATGTTTCGATCGTTTCATCTTGATTGCAAAAGGTCAAATGACTATATTTTAAACGTCATGGTCCCCTATATATCAATGTAAGGTCAGTGTCTTCCTTTTGTAAATGGTCAAAGTATTCATTTCACTCTCAATCCAATCAGAAAGATGGAAGAGCCAACGCAGATCGAACTTCTGATCAGAGCTTTGCGAGGTGTCATATGAAGGTTTTCTTCAGAGAAGCTGACCAACCACTCCCCTTCCATTCGATATAAAAGTCAAGATACTTGCTTTATCTGTGATAAGGAAGGGATTGGTCTTCAGAATGTCAACAACGTCAAAGTAAGACAGGCATTAAAAGCGACAAAGGTCAAGATACCTGTTATCCTTTTTAAGGGAAAGGATATTGGTTTTCAGACTGCCCTAAGAAACAAAAGGAGAAGGAGGAAGAGAGTGGTTCCGACCAGGAAGAAGAGGTACCCTCCGACAAGGATGAACCAAGACACGTTAGGAAATAGAAGAAAAGAAGACGAGAAGAAAGTGAGGAAGAAGAAGAAAAAGCTGTGAGAGGGAAGAAATTCAAAAAACGGAGAGAGTGAAAAGACAAAGAAGTTATGAATTATTAAAAGCGATGTGTTTCGAAATTGGATTGTAAATTTGTACCAGAGAATATGCCAGAAAGAAGAACGTAAGCGCCTCTTGGTTTCAATTTTTATAATAAGGACCTACACTCAGGCACTCATACACGTTCACCTTGGGGGAAAAGGGATTTGAATTTTATTAGATTTTGGCGAACATTGAGGCCCCGAAAAGTGCAGTCGGGTGTTTGTTTTTGTTTTTTGAAAAAGCAAACTCAGAAACCGGGGGTAATGAGTTTTAACTGCCTTTCCCTTTGCCACGACCAAGACATACTTCTGGACCTGCTACTATCGATGATTTGGGAGAAATCACTAGGGGTGGTATTTCAGGTGTGCTGACGGGGTTGGATTGTTTGGCCCGTGAAGGTCTTTTTCTCATGTCGCATTAAAGAAGTCTGATACATTTGTTTCAGACTCCTTTACTCTGCCAACATATCTAAGAGGACCATCACTGTTCGACTTTCACTGTCCTCCTTCTCTTCTAGACCTTGTCTTTTCCCTGCTTCTTCTTCTCGCTGTTGCTTTTGAATGAGAAAGGCTTGTTCTGCTTATTTCTGCTGTTGCAAACATTTCTCCAATTCTTCATTCTGTCTATGTTTATAATCCTCGGCGTACGGTAAGGAAGGAGAAGGCCGCGAAGGTGCTGATACTCGAACAAATTCTTGTGATGAAGAGAGAAAATCCATTCAATCCCAATTAAAATCGTTCTCTTCTGGAAGTAGAACTTTGTTTGCTTTGGTAGCCGCTACTATGCCATCACCTCTCGTCCTCAAGGCCGTAGCACCGCAATTCATTGTATTCGTAGTTTCCGTCATGTTCTAACAATGTCGCATTGATTCACTGCGCACAGACGCTGGCATGCCTATATAGGGAATGTGACGTCACATGTAGCTCTCTTCGGATTGAAAGATAGACTCCGCAATGTGACTGAATTTTGTAACGCTTGTTAGGATTGGTGAAAGAACTCAATCCGTTTAGATCCACTCTTACACTATAAATAACCGCCGTTCACCTCATTCCATTCACCTGTTCTGGTCACAAGATGTGGACTAACGTAGAATCGTCCACCATCCTATTGTCGATGCTTTTCAACCATGACTATCCCATGTATGTCAAATCATCATGGGCAATTACCCAGATCACAGAGACAGCCCTTTGGAAACAAAAAATCTATGTGGAGAGACAATGCTGTCTGAAGCGAGTTTTAATCTACGGTCCTGGGGTCAGACAAAGTTTGAAGAAGAGAAGAAGATCCGTGCGATACCCTCTAGGTTAACTGAATGGTGTTAACAAAAACGCATAGGCCCTTTTCAGGGCCACTCCATTGTCTCGAAATGATACATATTCTCTCTTTCCTGTAAAGTATTTTAGTCGATTATTTTGTGTGATAGATGTCCATAAATATATGTGCGTCTATGTATCTAACCCTGTCTCTAACCATGTCTCTAACCGCGTCTATATGTATATGTCTCTATTTGTCCCTAGAGTAGCGCGTTTTCAGGTCAAGTCTTGTCATACTGTTCCGCCCGATTGAGGTCACCCACTTGCAACATTGTTGTCAGTGTCCAGTACCTTGACGTCACCCCTGTTCAATTGCTATTTTCCCTATAGTGCTGGGACCTTGTCCTTTAATGATAATTCCCATTGTCCCTATATATCTTGTCCCCATAGTGCCGGGACCCTTTTTTAAAAATAGCAATCCATTATTCTCCTATTGTCCCTCTACACTACTTGGAGGTCTTAAATAAATAGAGATAGTGGTTGAAAAGGGACTGTTGACTATTTATCATGATATACAGCTAGTGGTCGTAATGCATGTAGTGAGACCGTTTCATTTGAATGATTTGAAAATGTTATCCCACCAATATGGATCAATTCGGAATTATCAGGGACTATTGCATTCGGTTAATACGATTTGTCCATTTTCGCGAACATCTGATCTAAGACTACATAAGCACAGAAAACGGTTTAATATAATATAGCGCGTATCGTCACCGATTGAAGCCATGTTTCAGCTACCGTCTCTGACGAATAAAACTATTTTAATACAAACAGCCAAAGGGGTCTCTTTACCGAGCCATTCTAACATTCGCGTGAACAATGCTAGAAGACAATTGTATTGCCCTTATTTCCAAGAACGTCTCCACAACAACCGTTATCTACTGGAAATTCTAAGAACGCGCCCAGACTATAAATAATTTTCCTCTAATCAATGAATGACCACAAATATTGCAAATTTACATTTGCGTCACAATTTCACAACTGCACGGTTTCTTCTTATTAGCTTTCCGTACACTAGCGCTAGTACTTCACGCCTTGAAAATGTAATGCAACTCAAACACCAAATATAGAAGACTAGTTTCCTTCTCTATCCCTATGTCAGTCAAGTCATGTTTTTAAGCCTCATTTCGCATGTAAATCTACACCATATTTACCATCATAGCAATAATAAAAGACGTCTCTAGATGATGGAACAATCCCTTCTCAATTATTCCATGGTACAAAATATCAGTCTCCACCAAAAATAATTCCCATGGAGATACACAATCAACACACGTAGATTTTAATATGAACTACTTGGCTAAAGTCCAACTTATGCGGCTCTGTCCTGACCTCACTACGGAATTAAACCATGCCATCATGAAATATAATCAACACTGCACTCCGTGATGTTTCCCCCTATCAACTGGCGAATTACTCGGACTGGGGAATATTTCCCTAAACCCGATTTCCCATAATCAAACAAGCAATCACAAAAATCAAATAGATTTTCAAAAATGGACACATAAATATAAATGGCACAAATTTATTACAGTATTAAGGTGCATACCTCGTGTATAATACCATTTTCCATACGTATCTACCAATGATGATCTCATTAGATGTACCTTTCTTTTGGACACTACTGGCAGAGTTATTGGAAATAAGACAGAATTCATTTTTTTATATAAACTGTTTAATGCATGCATATTACCTGTGCTATATTGATGAAGAACAACTGGTCTGAGGTAAAGTTTAGACCGGGAAGTGTTGGCTCGGGATGACTTTGAGATTTCAGCCACCGATGGTATCCCTGGAATGAACCAAACAGTCGTTCATAGACCAGAATCAGTATCTGGCTGGTTTGTTTTTATTTTTGCATGATTACAATCATGCCCAACGTAAACTATTCTTATTTATACATAACACTTTTTTGACAGCTGATCTGTATGAGAAAGTGAGTTCCTCACCTTTCACGTTGCAAGTATGTTAGGTGTAATTTATTAGTGTCAGATTTGTGAGCGAGGACAATTTTTTAACTTTTTAATTTTAATGCATTAAATTACATCATAGTTTTGAGTGAGGAGTCGTTTCATATCAATTTTTTGCATAAATGTTATATAGATATAAGAGTAATTTGGTTCGATTATAACGGCAGTTCCAAGAAATATAAGGTTTGGAAGGCATCAGAAGTTAAAAATTAAAATGCTGATAATGGATCAGGGCCAATATGGAAGCTGATCATCGTCGAATCACTAAATGTTCAAACCAATACTAAAGGATAATATATATATATATATATATATATATATATATATATATATATATATATATATATATATATATATATATATATATATATATATATATATATATAATGTAAGATCTTCAGGTTATTTAAAGGTCAATTTCTCTTTGTGCAATCATCTCATTATATCAAATGAAGACTCTGAATTCGTGTATTGCAATGTCCTTGATCTAATTGATGTATCTGCTGCAGCTGTTGCTAATGCAGCTGTTTTCATAATATAGACACAGGTAATATACACCTACTAGGTATGCTTGTATAACACCTCCGTTATCAGCGATGTTCTCACCCTGCGTCAGTATACCATTTACCTGTCAAAAAGAAACACCCTGGGACAGTATGTAAGTAGAAAAATCACAACTAGAAAACAATGGCTTGTCGAGATATACGGCAACCTTGCCTACATATATTGTAGATGTAAAGTCAAAGTTACGTTTAATACCATGAAATCAACCAGACAATGTGGTCATCTCATGGTGGACAAATACACACAGGGATCGAATCATCTATACATATAACTATGTATGTACTCACTGATCGATACATGTCACTAGGCATATACATACATGCCAGAACTCAACTATACATGTAACCAGACAAAAATATACATGCATTTACTCATCTATACATGTAACCAGGCAAATATGCGCACACATTTACTCATCTGTACATATAAAGTATTCACTCATCTATACAAGTAATCAGACGACTATAAACATACACTCACTCATCTATATATGTAACCAGACAAATATACACATGAATCCATTCAGTTACACATGTAACTAGGCATCGTTGCAGATGTATTTACTCATCGATACAAGCAACCCTTTAAGAGTTTAATGTTGTTTTTTCATTCTGAGTTTATCGAGCTATACACTGTCAGTTGCTGAATCACACAGCAAATAACGCTAGAATTTTTTATTGTTTTTTATAGATATTTCCTATTAGTTTTATAGCCTGTTTAAGCGTATGAATTCTGGTTGAGGCGTCTGCTTTGTAGCTATTAATAGAACAGGACATCCTCCATCTGCAACATAATACCTACGTCAATATAAAGAATATTCTACAGTGATAGGCGCTCTAAGGTTTTGAACATTCCATAACATGGTCCTATTCATTTAGCTAAATTGGCGAAGAAGTTCAATATTCAAAGCAAAGGATGTGTTGCTTTGTCTGACATACGAATGACTATTGGATTTGATGCTATCATATGTTCCTTGCGACTTGGCCTAATCTTTATTGTCTAGACACGTGACTGACCCATTTTTGCGTCTTTAAATCTATTTTCGTGTTCATTTCGATATTAGCCTACCTACAAGGACTACTTACAAATGAAATTAAGATTATCAGTAAATGGTTATAGTGATGGGGTCCACTAGTCAAACAGTGAAAAACATCGACACTGACAGTTACGATTGAGTGTCATGGATTTCCCACCCACCCACATCGTAACTATCAAGGTCGTTATCTTACATTGTAGGACTGTGAATCCATTTGCTATACTGTTAGTCTTTGAACCAACCCCCATCCATATATACATTTACCTATAGTTTTAAATTCATTTGTAACGAGCTGCAGTGAAAATGCTGTATCCCTAATGTTCTTGGCAGATCTGGAGTTTCTCAGCTTTTCTTTGTCAAATCTACTCAAAGAAATAATTTTTATGTTCAGAAAAACAGCAGAGATGTGTTATTTAATTCTGTCAATTCAATTTATTCAATTTTTTCAATCAAATATTAACCCACCGTTTTCATTTCGTTTTAAATGTATGCAGTGTGTATGCCTTCCAGTTCTGTGTTTACGTTAGTTATTTTGCACGTGACTCTGTTTATAGAAGTTAGTATAAATTAATTCCCCCTACAGTTTATACAGAAGTAAACACAATGGCGGGGGGGGGGGGGGGGCGAATGGCTTAGTGGTCTAAAGCGCCCACCGTTCCGGATCAATGCAATCTCACCTCTGTCTGCGTGGGTTCGAGTTCAAGGCTCGGCTAGCGTGGGTACGTGGGAAAGCCTGCTAGTAGCTTCTCGTGGGTCAGTGGTTCTTCCCTGGGTTTTCCAGGGTTCTTCCTCCACCAGTTATACTAACCGCCATGTATAGCCTATCTTGTGCTGAAAAATGGCGTTAAATCCTAGAACAACAACAACAACAACAATTGGGAAGGATCACATGAGTGTGTTCTGACCAATGGAAATCTTCCCTTCATGTATCAACTGATGCAACTGCAATTATACAATTATATTCACGCATGTATTAATCTACACATGTAAGCAGACAGATATGCACATGCATTCTCTCATCGTTGCATGTAACTAGACTGAAATACAAAAGGATGCATATACCCAGACTAATTTATCCATACACCCAGACTAATAGACACATGAATTCGCTCATCAATACATGTAACCAGACAAAGATTGACACACATATACTCATCTATACGTGTAACGTATTCATGCATATATCCATGTAATCAGACAGAGATACGCGTGCATTGACTCATTTATACATGCAACCAGACAAAAATAAACATGTATTCACTCATCTATATATACAAATTGACAAAAATAAACAAGTGTTTTTTATATTTGGATTTTCTAAAATAATTTCCTGTCATATTTTCCCATCACCAGGCCAACCAGTCTAACCACTAACCTCTTAATGCTCATGTCCAAGCGTGCCAGCTTCTAGTACATGTTTATAAATATTTGGTATGACTCGGCTGGAGTACGAACCCGCGACCTAACGCATCCGAGGCAGAGGCTTTAACCAATTAGGCAAACGGAACGGTCCAAATATAAACATGTAGTCAGTCGTCTATACCTGTAACTAGACAAGGTGTGTGTGTGTGTGTGTGTGTGTGTGTGTGTGTATGCAGCTAAACATATGCTCCAATGCATTCACTCATCGATACATGTAACAAGAGAAGCATACACGTACATGCATACATCTATTTATGTAAGCAGACATGTAACCAGATAAACAAAAACTCGTAGTCATTCATGGATACATGTTATCAGACAAATATACACATGCAAACACTCATTTTTGCATGTAACTAGGCATATAGGCACATGCATTCACTCATCTATACATGTCAGAAGAAAGATAGACACATTCATGAAGTCATATCTATATGTAACCTGGTAAATATACACATTCATTCAGTCATCTATACATCCAACCAAAAATATATAAACATACACGCACTCATATGTGCATGTACCCAGACAAATATACTAATGCATTCACTCACCTAAACATATAACCAAACAAATACACGCATGAATTATCTCATCTATACATGTAACCAGATGAATAAAGCTATGTGTTAATTTATACATGAAAGCAGGGAAATATACACACTTATTACTACATGTAACTAGAAAAGAAGAAGATGATGGTGACACAGGCGATATTCAATAGATTATTTACAGGACACATGAATGTGTTTTTACTAAAAAGTTTAGTGTTTTGATAATATTTGGTTTAAATATCCTGCAAATGCTTTATTTCTTCCTAAGTCAAATTTTAATATTTCTGTATGACGCCCCCCCCCCCCTCCGATATTTGTCATTATTACAGTTACTCACATTCATTCCAGATATAGGTGACACGTAACTGCTGTATTGGTCTACGATGCATTGTGCCTTTTCGTCAAATTTGTGTTCTGATTCTTCCGTCCACCAGTTCTGGAGGTTTCCGTTTTTATCGTACTGGCGTCCTTTGAAAACAAAACAAAATAAATAATGGAATAGATTTATGATTCTGTTTAAGTAGACCTTTTACTGGTTGTTTGATGTTGGATGTTTGGATTTTGATAATCGAAAGTCTATAAATAGCAATGGATGCAAATTAATTTGTGACGTCTTTGTCTTTTTCTAATGAGAGCCTTACTTGTCTTGAAAACAAAAATCCATAACAAAACATATTACCAAACCAACAAGAAGAAAACACAATCTTGAACGTTCAAATCCTTGTTTTGCTTCGCTTTCTGTTTTTTGCTTGTTCTTTTTGCGGCGGGAGGGGTGTGGTGGGGTATAAAATCTTGGAAACAGGGATACTTGGACCGTGGTTAAATTTTATGAAAAGGAAACGATAAAATACAAATAATTTAAGACCATGTATTCTACCTGAATCATCCAAACTGTGTGTAATTTCATGCGCCATTAAAAATCCGATACCGCCATAGTTTAGAGCTCTGAAAAACAAACCGGGCGTGGCTTGAAATACGATAAGTGATGACTCAAAATAAATAATAATTTAGACTACCGAATATGGACAGATAATACATTAAAGTAAACACGTCAAGACTGAAGCATACAAAGCTTATCAGGAGAAATGAAATTATGTACGAAGATATTTAAATAGTTTAATATCTAATAACCTTTAAATAGTATTTAGTGCATTTTATAACGGACACATGTATTAAGATAATTAAATAGTTTAATATGCTTCGACCATGAAAAAGTATTTAATATATAAATTCATGATATAAGTACTTACTTTGATAATAGTTTTCGAGGAACGCAATGACATAGTCAACATTAATATTTTTGAATTTATGTCATATATTGACCTTGCATTACACATAGTTATAATTCTCATCAACATTTTTCCTATCTCTCTTGTTTATAGACTATAATGTTCATACGAATCAAAAGAAACCAAGAACATGAAATAGGTTGGAATGAAATATCAGATATTATTTTCATTTCCCTCTGTACACCTTGTTCTAATGTATGTGTTTCTAACGAAGACTGTAAATATTTACGTCATTAAATTAGTTAATTTCTTGAATAACAATAATATAGAATTACAACTCTATAACGTTGAACAATTTTGTCGAACATAATAAAGTACCAAATTTATAGAGGAAACATAGTCTCTTGAATGTGACAAAAAATTTTCACATCTGACATATAAAGCACAACTTTGCAAATAACTTCATGTTCCATTCATCTTTTATTCGAATTTTTTAGTTATTTGAGGTGACGAGATGATAAGCATTTGAATGACTGTTCCAGTGATATATGCTTGGTTTATCCACATTTTACTCTTTTACGTTAGCTGGTATACCAGACATTAAGATATCAACTATTCGTTCACCGAAATGTCACATGTCACGTATAATCTTCATGTATTTTTAGTAATATGCCCTAACCCGCCTTCATTACATGCATCCTTTAAAAAGTGAAACTGTAAGAGTGCCGTCTTCGACTTTACATAGGTACCATTGTTTATATGAATAAAGTTGCTTACTTTGGTTGATCGCCTCGGAAATATGGCGGTTGAAGTATTCCCGCCGGAAAGACTGAAATAAAAACAATTCAGTAGAATTAAAATGTTTTATAAAATCTCAAGGAATATGCACAGATCATTAGTCCGCATCTCCATTCCATAACTCAAGAGGTGGATTTGGATCTTCTAGAGCTGGTTTTATATCCTCAAGCCTGTTTGCAATCCATTTATTAAGTGAACAGTGAATGTAAAATTCACAGAATTAACAGTTTGCCTTCAGTTATCACCAGGAAGCTAGAGATTAGAACGTGTAAGTGGCTGTCGAAATCTTCCTCTGTCCTAAACTTTTGCTTGTATAAACTTATCCTAAAACTATTCTGATGACTCAGTAAAGTGCAAATGTACTTTTGGAGTCATATTTTCCAGTCTCGAGTAAGAGACTTTTCTCTAAATGTGGAGTAAAATAAATGACGGAGGAACCCAATACGAAGATTTCAAAAGAATATACAGTCGAACTATAAAATATTATGTAAAACGCAATAACATATTACATAAATGGTTGAAAAGGAAAAGGACAAAGTTCATATTTTATAAATATAATCAACTTTTAAAATGGGACAGTGTTTCTGAATTTTATCTGTATCTAAATTAATCAATGTCAGATGATGATGATGATGATGATGATGATGATGACAAAAGACAACATAACTCTAGCGAAGATCATAATGCTCATAAAATGGAAGAAGGGGTAACATAATCACTCTGTCCCAAAGCGGCTGACATTCTAGGTGAATTAAAAGAAGTTTAAAAAAATTAAAATAGAGACAGTTACTTTTTGCACATTTTCACGCATATGATATCTCAAATTGTGCAATTTGCCGACATTATCACTGTTTTTATGTGAATAATTATTTTTTTTATAATAAAATTGTTATACTTTGGTTAACATATGTATTGGGTGAAGTTATAAAATAAACGTTATTGGGATATCTAGCATCACAAAGCAGCAGTCGCGTACTCTTATTTTCGTTGGTTTCAGTGATATTTTTTGAACGCTATATTGAATGCAAATACCGAAAACGTGAGACCTGACTGCCTTTCCCAAAAACTCGGTGGTAGCAGATGCTGGTTGTCCTGTGTGGGAATTAAGTCCAAGACTCTTGGAGTACAACGCTCTACCGACTGAATAACCACGGCTGTTATTATCAGCTCTTTTGATGACTGTGTAATGTTGCTCCACAGCTTTTAACATGCCGGTCTGGCCACCAGACAGTGTGGGTGCGAATCCCTTCCAGATCAGGCAGGATTGACAGATGACGCGTGTTTCTGGACAGAACAGGACAGATTACTCCTATTGCCTTGGCACAAAATAACAATCCTGTGTTACGTATGTTGGGTACGATAACAAATTTAATGTTCCACCTGATAATTCCAGCAATAATGGCCATTATGTGGAAACTCTTCACATGATATGAACTGGATTACTGACAGTGGAACACGTTATTCTTTTGTACATGGACTTCCACGATATTAGACATAGGTTTCGTTATGTGGGTTCAATTGTGAAATTTTATGATAATGATTCACCAGAGAAGCTCTTTGACTTTCTAAGGACATTTTGCGGAAATGCAGTTTTATATGAAATAAGTTTGACGCAATATATTGTTTATACGCAAAGGGTCCCTCCGCAAATCAAACACCTGCTTGAGATGACCTGAAGTCCATTGTTTAACCATATTATCAAGGACCTCAAGGTGAGAGTTATTTGTCAGCCGAAAGGTTCTTAAACGACCGAATATTACAAATAATGGTTCTCTAATCACCTAATGATCACAAGTTACGAGACTAGAATTAAACACGTGCAGGTTGTTGATTTTTTGTGTTCTGTTTTTTGTGTGTGTGTGTGTTTGTTTTGTTTCTGATTTTTTGTTTTCACGTTTGTATGGTATATTAGTTCTTTCGGAACCGATTATTAATACTTCACGCCATGGGTATATAAAACACGAAATAAACACCTAACACAAAGAATGATTGATATCTAAAATGTAACACGTATACCTAATACATCGATACATTTCACTATTTTAAGAAACTAGGGAGATTCTACTCTATGAAGCTAAACTGTGCTGTCCCAAAGCACACAGTCTCGTGACAATGCTATACATTATGATGTCTGTTCGAAGAAAATGGCTAATAATCGTGCTGAGAAATATCTTCCCTACACCTATACCCACACCCCTTAAACAACTAAATCCCTACAATAACACAAATTTATTCAAGGAGATGTAAGTATAAATAACATACCCTAGGATTATAACAATATTAATGAAGTTTTATGTTTGTACTAACACGATTTAGCATAGTTTCAAATATTTGTTCATTTATGGATATTTCTTATTTTATTGGCAAATATATCTTTATGTTTATATGGAAAGCTATGTTTCTTCCTAAAGTTTTCCTTTCTTGCAATTATTTTTCTTTCTAGCATTACAGCTTAGGTTTCAATTATCACCATCTGATATGATGAAGTAAGGATACACACTATACATATATTCTCGATTACACGAATTCGAGCGTGTGTGTGTGTGCGCGTGTGAGTGTGTGTATGTGTGTGTGTGTTATATGTGTGTATGTGAGAGTGATTTGGATTTTTAACGTAGCTTTAACAATTTTTCAGTCATATCGCTACGATGTCTGCAGTGTGACAATTTATAGTGATGTCTAGCACTAAGGTATCATGCCGCAGACATGTAGCATGATGTCCCACCCAGTCACATTATCCTGACACCAGGCCAACCAGTCCTAACACTAGCCTATTAATGCTGAGCGTCAAGCGAGGCAGCTGTTAGTACCATTTTTGTAAGTCTTTCTTATGACTCGGCCGGGGATCGAACCCACGACCTCCCGCATACAAGCCGGACGCTCTAACCACTAGGACACAGGAGCGGTTGCGAATTCGAGAGAACTAATCAAAAAATATTTTTGAATTACATGATCGTTATAACTCGTATCACTAGCTCTATTACGGTACATCTAATCTTTCACTGCGCATAATGGAACTAACGTGCATAAGAACATAGCCATAACGTAGCACTATTCGCATTGAGGAGATCACAATGTGAGCATTCCAGGCTCGAATAAACGATCTACATATCGTCCATTTAAAACAGCAGTCATTAGCAATCTAACACAGACAACGATTTATTCGACTGAATGACTATTAAAACTGCATAGGCACAACTATTTTATTACGCTAGACTGACGTCCGATTATAAATTGATGCACAACATGTAAATTACATTTGAATGTATAAAATAAAAATAAAAACCTATCCTTTTTCAAATTCAAAAATCCGAGTTTCAGAAATGCGAATTGTAATTGTAATCAACGGAACATAAAAATAATATCAATTATGGTACTGTTGGCTTACCTTTAGTTCGATCACATGTGATCGGAGTTTCGATTTCCCGTAATGGATAATTTGATTGCACATAATGGAGGGATCGAGTATGCGAGTTACAACGACCAAAATCAGCTTCATATTAGTTTTCTTCACTTGACGATATCGAGTAGCAAAATCGCAAAGTGTTTTCAGGTTATGTCCCTAACGTCTTGCCGTGAAAGTACACCGAAGTCGTGATGGGATCTGCAAAATCTTTTTAATAAGCAAAAGGTGAATATTAATAGTTTGTTCTGGCTCCGGCATATTCATTAGTGTTAGGTCGGATGAAAAGAAAGACAGATGGATGTATAGACAGATAAAGGGGACGATAATATGAACAGAGTGAGATAAGTGGCAATGAATGGGACGAATAAAGGAATGAGAGAAAAGATATTATTTTTTCTAAAAAACTTGAAAAGAAAGAATTAAAGAAAGGTTTAAGCTGACAATAAACTTAACTCACTGATCTGATTCTTTTGTGGACTATAGAATGCATTGACTGTCGTCGGTGGAGTGGTCCATCTGAAGGAAGATATATATATATATATATATATATATATATATATATATATATATATATATATATATATATATATATATATATATAACAATTTGAAATATATTTGTAGTATTACTCATTGAATAAAATAGCAAAACGTTATAGCATGCAGGTGATTACAGCACGATATGAAAATAGTTTGCATTATTTTGAAACAACGAATCAAACAACTTCTGTCGCGTTTAATAAGAATATATATATATATATATATATATATATATATATATATATATATATATATATATATATATATATATATATATATATATATATATATATATATATATATGTATGTATGTATGTATATATATATATATATGGTTTGGGTATCGGAACCAATTAGTTCTGTGAAAGGACAATCACGATTGAACGCATGATATTCTACTCTAATATGCATGCGGAACGATCTTCCGATGAAGGACGTCTACAAAAAAAACACTTTAGTTATTTTAATCCTGTTATCTAAAGTAGCTTAGTTAAGTTCGAATTTCTGTAAATACGGAAATATAATATATTTAGACATTATTTTCCAAATGTTTGAAAACGGTATTTGACAAGTGAATAAGAAATAAACAAAGTCAAGTGATAACACAACTCGGTCAATTTTTAACTGCGTAATCTTATAACTAAGCAAGCAAACTAATTGATTTACCATTTCCTGCAAACAAAATAATGAAAAAAATGCAACCAAGCAATATGGATCTCAAAGAACTGTACTGGCTAGTAGATACGCACTTGTCATTTGAGATGTTAAAGGTATCCCTGAGTTTAGCCACCTCATTTGCATATTCCCACTTTAGAATGTTCAGTACGTTTTCAAAATAATTGTTGGGGTCCATGGTCATCTTGAAATATAATGATAATAACAATACAATTTTAATAATAATAATAATAATAATAATAATGATATTAATGATAATAATGTAATAATAATCAATGAAACGAGAATGTATATTTCATGCACACACACACACACACACACACACATATATATATATATATATATATATATATATATATATATATATATATATATATATATATATATATATATATATACGCATATTCACACAGACGTACATTGATGTATTGTGAAAGAATATGCATTGTTTAGCATGTAGCCATGAATATACATCGAAATCTTGATATGCGGTTAATTTAGTAACCGGTGAGCATCGGGATCTAGTGAAAGCAAAATTATAATTTATCATGTTTTTACACATTTCTAACTGTTTGTATCTAACTCGATGAATTGTCGCTTTGTTTACAGTGGTACATGTTATTTATACTTACATTTTCGTACATAGATTCCAAAGTTTGGTCCTCCATTATATAATCCGGATATCCGATTAAATCGATAATAGCTTTGGCCTACAATGAAGAATAATATTTCCATGCGTTTGAATGAAATGCATGTTGTTTCATAAAATATGGGGAAGAGAACGCTCTTGACCGTAATGCAAATTTGCTCCTCACCACCTAGGAACTACTTTTCCTTATGTATCTCATATCCTTTGTATGTTGATAGCACCAAAAATATATTACAATATAAGACACCATTCCTCTAAATGTTCAGGTAGATGGATCCATGGATCAAGCGTATAAATACAATATTACGTTTTACGCACTACATATTCTGTTTCTAACATTTTTGGTCGGGTCAAGATTTGAATGGGAAAAGATCGGAGATTCAAGCTATTGATATTGAGCGCCAGATCTTAGTCGGAGTTTAGCTGATCCAAGATCGTGGCTATAAACAAGACTTATGGAAGAATTTAGTTATGCTGCTTACGATAGTAGTAAGAATATATACATGTGTTCAAAACTTTAAAATGTCTGGTTTTAATTCGGGCAACGCATCGTTTTGAAGCTGTACACTCGCTTGACGGAGTTCCATATCTTTGTCAAATTACAAACTATTCAGAAACTGGACGGATTAAAACTTAACGTTTAATTTCCTTGTTGAATATGGAAACAAACCAATTTATCCACGTGAGTAAGTCTGGTGAGATTCTAGGGCATTTAATTTACAGTAACTCAATAAATGCATAATGACAATTTAATGTGATTTAATTAAGATAAAATTCGTTTTCTAAAATGCATTTTAATTCGGCTTCATTCGTTTTATCCAGCTTTGCTGGATTATAATAAAATAATGGATGCCGGATTATAATAAAATAATGGATGCTGGATTATAATAAAATAATGGATGCTGTATTATAATAAAATAATGGATGCTGGATTATAATAAAATAATGGATGCTGGATTATAATAAAATAATGGATGCTGGATTATAATAAAATAATGGAATTGTATTTAGCAGATCAAATATTCTCAACAGGATACAGTTTATATCAGTTTGGACAACTCTTTGGTTGATATTTAACACACGGCATTAAAATTACAGGGATTGATTGCATAAGGAATCATGCATTACTAGTATTTCAAACAGGTACAAGAATTACGTCAGAAATATCCCTACCTTTTCCTTAGCGACTACTTTTGTTTGGTTATCCATCCAGTCTAAATTATCTATAGACTCTATGACTGTAGAACGAATATGTACTATCATTTCCTTGGCCTAAAATAAAAACAATAATTAAATAATTAAAAAAATAAATAAGTAAATAAATAAATAAATAAATAAATAAATAAATAAATAACGACATTTCATGTGTTTTGAAATCGTTCCATTTAAATAGGGCAACTTACCGTTTGTATGTATCAACTCGTTTGGTGGTTGCTCGCATCCATGAATGATAATCGAGCAGAAATACAATGTACACAATTCTGACTCATAAATGAATCTTTATTTCCTTGAATAAAACAAATGAAAGATTATCAAAAGGTTAAATTGGTGTCAGCAGTATTAGTCATTCAATTTACTTGGTTCATCACAAATTTTATCGCGTGAAGCGCGAAACTCCATTAAAAATCTATTTGCAGATGACTCGTGTTCAATCCGGGCTAACACCATCGCTGAGAAACATCCGCTCACACTTCACTCCATCCGACCAGAAAACGGTATCATACTTTTGTCGCAGTTATTCACAACACTATTTATTGTAAGGAAATAAACATAATTTCACTCAAACAACTTAAAGGGACTTGTGTCTGATACCAAAACGTATATCTGTCCCATGATAACCCCTCCCCACTTCTAACAGGACAATTGACGTCATTATTCGACACGGATATCTGAGGAATCGACATGGTTCCATCAAGTTTGTTTCTAGAACATTCTCATCCATTAAACGAGTTAAGGACTTGAATTCAAATTTTAATAAATATCTTTTTTTTTTATTTTTAAAATGCATGACAAAAGTCAGTTAGGCACAACCTTTATCATGACAAAAGTCAGGTACACCATATAAATTAAAAATGCATAAGAGAATGAAATGAACTGGACATAGAAAGTCCATGAGCTTTAAGGCCCAATGCAACATTTTATGCCCTGAACGGAAATTCGTTATTTTGAAAAGATACTTGTGGCATCATTGCACCAAACCTGACCTGATTTTGGTTATGGTGACCTTAAACCAATTTTCAAGGTCAAAAGGTAACATTTCGTATAAGATATATTGCACATCATTTGTGATGACAGATTATGTCATCTTTTTGGTAGTAACGACAGTGCTAAGGAAGTAATACAAGGACACACAAGGAAACACTTAAGTGTGTCCTTTATGGATAATTGCAGTTTATTCAAACGTTTTAAGTAATCATAGCTACAAGAGAAGAGATCTAGATGTCCTGTCCCTTAGGAACATAATACTTTATATGGATGTACTTAAGTAGTTTGCAAGTTAAAAGTTTAAAACCGCCATAAAATGTATTGCTTCAAAAACATTAAATTTGTATGCTTTTAAGGAAGTCGAACTCTTTCGACCTACTATAAATTTACGAACCTTGCTGAAAAACTGAAAAGGTAAATTTTAAACGTGTTCCAGCGCATCAGAGTCATTCATCAAACATTTGGAACAATACTTTATTTCAAATATTAAGCTAAATAAAAGTAAAACCCATAAAGATAGGATTTACTTTCTTGATCACCACTTTCTTGATCACCACTATCGCAATTTTATTGTCGTTGTTTGGAGTTTAACGCCATTTCTCAGCGCAAGATCGGCTATACAAGGTGGCAAGTATAACTAGCGGAGGAAGAATCCCAGGATAGCTTAATAAGAACCACCCACCCAAGGGAGGCTACTATTAGTTTTCCTCACATACCCACATTGGCTGAGCCCCAGACTCGCTCGAACCCACGCTGACAGAGGGTGAGATGGCAGTGATCAGTAAAGGTACACGTTTTAGACCACTCAACGACCGGTGCCCCTCCCCCAAAGGAATTGTTTAAGAAAAATAAATCACTTTAAAAACTCACAGGAAACCTCAATCAGAATTAGCTCAAGTGTTTGTAAGTGCATCCGACGTCCAACCTATATGAGCTTGATAACACCAATAAAATAACAAGATAAAAGTAATTTCAGTTTAAACAATTTATGATGTACCTGTTTCAGAAAACTACTTGACTAATAAACGAGGGACTCTAGTGATTTACGATAAGTCCTCCTCGTCATTGTCGTGAAACTCGGTTTAGTACTGCCCCCCTCCCCCAATGAAAAAGTAGCCCAGAATATTGCAGACTGAAATTAAGATAAACTGTTTCAGATCCATGTAAATAATAATAATAATAATAATAATAATAATAATAATAATAATAATCATGATAATAATAATAATAATAATGATTATAATAATAATAATAATAATAATAATAATAATAATAATAATAATAATAATAATAATAATATAAATATTAATTACAATAATAATATTATTATTATTATTATCAGTAGTAGTAGTAGTAGTATCAGTAGTAGTAGTAGTAGTAGCAATACTATCATTAGCATGGATCTAAAACAGTTTATTTTAATTTGTAATAACTATAACATTCTTGAGCATAACAGAAGATACACATTCTGAGAAAAAAGCAATTGTTAACAATATTAGTTATCACTGAAAATAATCAGTTGCTGTAAGTAACGAAAACAGGAATTATGTAATTGATGAACACAATTGTGATCTTGGAAATTATGAAGTAGAACATTTAGAGAAAAGTGCAATTCCTGTAATAATAATTTCGATCCAGACTTAACATATTGGGTAGACAGCTGTTAATTTTGCGTCAAATAAGTTATAAGAGAAATTAGTATTAAGCAAACAAAGTTATTGCTCAGATAAAAACATCACGATAAAATTTACACAGTATCTTTCAGATTCATCATTATTAACAGACCAAGCTATTGGTGGATGTGTGATATTACTGTCCTGTGATACGCTTATGAAAATCGGCAGCAGTCTTGAACACAACGATAAATCTTAAAATTGTATGTTAACTTCAAAACTAGAACAAAACCGTATTTTAAATATTGTAAATTGATTACAACAACTGCTAAATAGTCTATAACAATTCGTCAAAACATCGACAATGAAAATATGAAACAGAGCGTTGGTAAGATTTTTATGAACAAGGAGGAAATATGGCAACAGTCTTGTATATGTAAGTGAATTTGATTTCATTACTATGAGAAGTTTCAAAACGCCATATGCATGAAAACTAGTCGAGAAAGACAGAAGATTGTTTGAAAAAGAAAGTAATGAGTGTTTCCAATAAGAACAGAAGTTCAAAAACAAAGAAAATCAGAAGGGAAATATAGTATTGCGTCTCTATCTACATTTTTACCTCATCTTTAGAATGGCTGTCGAAATGCTCCTTGACAAAGAGCCGTCCTATGAGCATTCCGAAGGTATTCATGACGTAACGGGTACAGCGCTTCCATCTTGCGGCCTCCATTTCATTCCCATTTGCAACCTATTAACGATCACAACAACAACATTCACAAAAAGATCAGCAATAACCACTACGATGGCTAGAACAGTTACAGAAGTGGTAGTATGTGTAACAATTGAAGTAGCAAAATCTTAACAACAATTAATAGCAACAAAAGTAGTGACGGAAACTCATAATCACAAGACGAAATGATATAATCCAAACAACTATGTCACCAGATATCAGCATCTATGAACGGTTTTCATTTCTATATAAGACAACCGACAGTTACACCAACAACACAATCATATCTGCATTTCTTAATTGTAATCATAAATGTTTCGACCTTTTGCAATATACCTTTGGCATCTTAAGAAATTGTATTTTCAACAACAAAAAAAGTTCATGTATAGTTAGAATAAGCGGCGATGTATATGCGATGTAGCGGTCTAGTATTACGACTCTACGATCTTAAAACAAGTAATATATAAGGATGAAAAGCAACTAACTTTGTAAAATTCAAAAAGTAATTTATTGCCTTAGAATACCAAGCGAAAATGTAATAAATAACTTCCGGTATTGCGAATTAAATTCTGAATGACCCCAGAATTACAGACACAATTCCTAATGTTTAAAGTTCTGAATAAATTTTAGTGGAAATCTTAATTAAATCCAACGCTGAAAATGTTGATTTGTCGTTTGTTTCTCGTATAGTGATGATGTGCCAGCAATCTTTTGTGGGAACACAATAATACAATCCAAGAATATATACTTATGTCAAATTTCACTATAAATTAAAATCTGTTTCAACGAATGACATTTTTAAGGAAACTTTGTATTTACAGTGAATAACGAATATGAATAAAAAATTCCGACCCAAATAAATAACTGGACACTACAATAATACAATCGATTTTGCTAAGATCTTAAAGTATGAATATTTAATTTATAGAACACTAAGAATATATAGTGCTCTATATGACCTCAGGGTACAATTAGCATTTTCTAAAAAAAAAAGAAACCTATTACTTAATAGAAAGTTTTCTCCTGGAAGGTCCAAGGCGTTTACAAAATAAAATCTAATTGATAAGTAGAAGTCTATTTCTAAAAGTATAATGTAAATATAGTAAATAACATGTAGACCTGGCATTTCATGGGGAATTTCCAACGTTCTAGACTCAGCTTGAGATAAACATGTTCAATGGTTCATGTCAGGTAGAAAATGAACTTGATTTTGAATAAGATCAGGTCCAAAATACATGTATCCACAGCATATAATGATAAAAGGGAAAACTGACCCAAAAAAAACAATGCAAATTATTCTTCATTTCGGGATCTATTTTCTTAGATGGGATCTATTTTCCATAACAGTAAAATATGAATGTTCAAAGAGTTCTTTCCTTGTTATACGTGCTCGATTTTCCAGGTACGTCTGATTTACATTTAGTTTTACACTAAATGGTTATATAGCAAAACGTTTAAAAATTGTGAATTCGGAAAAGTTAGCGTAAGATTCATCGCAGAAAAGGAAGGCGTATAGCTACATTCTGACCTTGAGGAAAGGTTCATTTAGCTATCCATCGCACAGCTGAAAGAGTCGTTGATGTCTAGACCATTATTTAAAGATACATTTGTCAAAAAAGGCAGTTTGTTCAGATTTCGGAAATAAATGTTTTTGCTAACAAATAGTAATAATTATATCGATTAACCCTAAATAATTACCCAGAATACCCCATAATCATTACCGAGAATACCACTAAATAATTATCCAGAATACCCCTAAATGATTATCCGAACACCTCTAAATGATTACCCAGAATAGCTCTAAAAGATTACCCAGAATACCTATAAATGATTACCTAGAATACCCCTAAATTATTACACAGAACACCCCTAAATGAGTACCCACAATGCCCTTAAATGATTACCCAGAATGCCCTTAAATGATTACCCAGAATACCTCTAAATGATTACCCAGAATACCCTCAAATTATTACCCAAAATGCCCTAAAAGATTATCCATAATACCCCTAAATGATTTCCTAGAATACCCCTAAATGATTACCTAGAACACCCCTAAATGATTACACAGAACACCCCTAAATGATTACACAGAATAACCCTGCCTATGGTAACTGAAAATAAAGCTTGTATCATATTACAGTTTTATGTTTGCTGGTTACGAAAAGTGATGCTGAAGTTGACAAAATAACGACTCGCTATATATAATGTATATCCGTTTCTATGCTAACCACGAGAATGACTAAAAATAATTACTTGTGCACAACTCTGCCTATTACCTTACGTTAGACCGTAGATCATTTAATTTTGTGAAAAATTATTTAATCTATAGCAAATATTCCGCATCCTTTAAAGCCATCTTTGATAAAAAAATTTAAAGAGCAGGCAATAAAAGGACTATAACAAGGACAGATTGCCAAGAAAGTAGAAAACAAATGTCTTTAAGATAATGACGTCAACTGCCACTCAGTCCGGAATTCCGTTCCAAATGGAAATATTTCCGCATTGTGTCATACGTATGTGCAAAGAAGAAAAGTATCCTGAAAAATTCTTCCACAAAGTACAATTTAAATCAATGCTAAAATGTTATGTGTGTGTGTGTGTGTGTGTGTGTGCGCGCGCGCGCGCGCGCGCGCGCGTTGGTGGGTGATTTGAATTTTTAACGTAGCTTTTACCATGTTTCAGTCATAACGCTACGATGTCTGCAGTGTGGCAATTTATAATCATGTCTAGCATTGGGGCATCATGCCACAGACATGTAGCACCATGTCCAACCAAGTCATATTATCCTGACACCAGGCCGACCAGTCCTAACACTAGCCTCTAATGCTGAGCGCCAAGAGAGGCAGCTGTTAGTACCATTTTTATTGGTCTTGGTTATGACTCGACCGGGGTTCGAAGCAACGAACTCCCTCATCCGAGTTGGATGCTCGAACCACATAGGCCACTGAAGCGGTCACTAATATTTGTAATAGATAACCCAAAACAGAACTTATGACACTTATGTAGATATTGTTTGATTTCTTCTGGATATGTTTAAGTGAAAAAACTGACCTAGCTGATGTGCTCACGTTCGCTTTTGATCAATATTCATCCTTAGTTGCTTAGCAATGAAAACACTGTGTGGAAGACCACGAAATTTGAATTCTCAAAAGTAGTTTAAATAACACTTAACTACTACACATATGATAATGTATCACTGAAACTACTTCTCAAGGGGTATGGTTCACGAGGTATAAAATAAATATCCATTAGTCTTGTTCACGTTTACATTTTATGTACATAAAAGACAGACTATGTTTTTTAATACCCATCTTGTAGATTATGCATTGATATAAAACGAATAATTCCCGTAACACCTTAACAATGCTATACCATCTGCTTAAACAGACGACAAAAGAAATTTTAACACACCCTTTAAACATAGTAGTACACTGGCCCAATAGTTCATATGAACGCAGTAACTGATGAAGAAATGAGACTTCCAACATGTTTTTGCAGGACTTTAACATAAATGTCATTATTGAAGTCATACATGGCAGCAATGTTATAATTGTGTATCCCTAGTAATAGACGAGTAACAACTACTTAGGAGCGCATTGATTGATTACAGATTATGTCTTGATTACGTGTTAAGTATACTATATGTACATGCACGGCCCTTGGCAACATCACACCTTATTGTTTTTTGTTTTTTTTTTTGCTCTTTATAAAGTTACTCTGAAATAATGATATGACATTTAACAATTACTAACACCACTTTTCTAAGTCAACAAGCATTCGGTTGTAACACCATACCACATTCAATCTGGTATATCAAAGATAGGAGTGTATCAACAGTTAAAGCCTTTTGGCTCGCAGAACACTAAAAGCAAAGTTAATTGAGGGTGACTCGTTTTCCAAAGCTGTTGGCATTATTATGTGTGTGCGGTGAGCGTGTGTGCAAATTAATATTAAATTTCGTAATTCTTTACTGGATGAGCCACAGCACAGCGACCATGACATGTCATTATCTCAATTGCTTTTTTTTTTGAAGGTACACTGCTATTCAGACAACATCAATACAACACAGATAACTAAAAACCAGGGGCCCCGAGTGGTCGAGTGGTCTAAAACGCTCTCCGTTACGGATCACTGCCATCTCACCTCTGTCTGCGTGGGTTCGAGTCTCGGATTCGGCCAATGTGGGTATGTGAGAAAGCTTTCCAGTAGCTTCTCGTGGGTTGGTGGTTCTTTCCGTGGTTTTCCCGGGTTCTTCCTCCACCATTAATACTGGCCGCCATGTATAGCCTATCGTGTGCTAAAAGATGGCGTTAAACCCTACAACAACAACAGCAACGAAAAATCCAATTTGTCTAACGATCCACATCACTGGAATGGCTTGCTCAAGCCAAACTGTCTCACACCACGATACATTCGAAAACAGCAACGTTAAGCTCACTGCCACACTAGAGTTTTTGTGTTTTACAGGATATTACAATCTAAGCAACAACAACAAAAAAACTGCGTTGAATTTTCAAAACTAATATCCACGAAAACTGAACGATGATATTGTTGAAACAGATACTTTGAAATGATGAAACTATTTATCGGAGATGCGATGGAGTAACTCAGAAACAACTTTTGACCTTAAAAATACCTCATTCGAACCCTAAGTATTCGGACTAATTTCGAGTTCAATCACTCTTTGTAGTCTTTAAGATGATATTAACATTTTAAAAATTGCTCGTTCTAATGAGACACTTTGTCTATTTCGAACGTTTATCTTTTAAAAGGTGTTTGAAATAAAAAGTTGAACTATACATGTTTAAGGATAGAGTGAAAGTCTGCTATTATTATGTACCTGGGAGTATTTGAAATATTCTTCAGTAAACCTCTTTGGTAAGTTTTTGAGTCGGTTCATCATTACTCTCCACACAACATAATTGGCAATAGTTCTGCAAAGGAAAAATAATGTTTTAATTTCTTGAAAATAATTTCCGCTAAAACACTGCCCTCCCCCCAAAATATACACATAAATAGACATGTCACGAAATGAAAAGTTTCAATAATATACAAGTTTTTTTTGTTTGTTTCATATTTAGAATTGATGATATTAAATAATATTTTACCATGAAGGGCATTCCGTAACATCGATGGAAAAATGGACTTAAAATGCTTACAAAGCTCATGACAGGGATATTTTGTAAAATATCATTAACAATTTTAACTTCTTAGGATTAATTTGCTAATAAGACAGTGTAGTTCAATAAAACTTATTTTAATATTTGATTAAACAATTACAAAAGATATTCTCTATATAGGTCTCGTTCGATAGCCGGATATTTTGACATGATACATTTATCGGTAAGTATAGACTATACACATTGTGTGCATGACGAATGCCAATACAGATTAAAACAATATTTTAAAATCTACAATAAGGAACAAAACCAACCTTTTAGAATATTTCCGCAGGACATGAAACAGCTTGGCATAATAACCAGGTGTCATTAATACGACAAATTCATGTTCATGGAGCGTAACATTCTTGTTACCAAGGTCAACTATCCGCTGCAGGTAATCGAACCAGTTGAACTGAAAAGGACCAAAGGAATGGTAAAGTGCACCTGTGTGTGTGTGTGTATGTGTATATATATATATATATATATATATATATATATATATATATATATATATATATATATATATATATATATATATATATATATATATATATATATATATATATATATATATATATATATATATTAATGTGTGTGTGTGTGTGTGTGTGTGTGTGTCCTGCGCATGTGTGGTTGCATAGTCCGTCATCTGTTATCATTCTAAACATCTACAGAACACATGTAAATGTTAATATCATAACATCATAAAAAAAGACCTCCTTTAACTAACAACTAACAGAAAAATCACATTTAAACAACTGATACTCTAATGCTGTGCAGCCTAAATTTACCAAATTTAAAAGAAATCACCTAATAAAAGGCAATCGATTTTTGTTAAAAATGCCGATAGTGTCAAACATGGCCGCTGTTCTAAGTTTTTAAAAAAAAATAGATGAAAGCAAATTTATCTTTTTTCTCAACAAAACTAAACGCGCTAGTCAGAAATGGGCCATTTCCGACAGAAACCATCCTTGTGTAGTTGACTTCTGGTATGGTAATCTTGCATAAAATATGACCGCCATGGTTACAAAGCTAAGAAGAACATTCAAATGCCTTCTTCTCAACAACCGCTCAAAGAGAATCTCATTATATTTGATAGAAAGCATCTTAGCATAACGTCCTTTACACTTGCAATGGTAATATCAACATGCGATCCGTCATAACGGCTATTCTTAGAAATGAAAACAAAAAACAACTTTCAGGCACCTTCACCTCGAAAAAGCTCAGTTGATCTAATCAATATGTTACAGGGATCATCCTGGCACAACAATCCATCCACATTATATAACTGAAGAAGGTATGCAATCAAATATGGAGGACGATTTAAACAAAAACAAAACACAAAGCAAACCAAAAACAGTGAAACAGTTATTTTCATGACATATGCAATTTGAATAGAACTCTACAAGATGTATCCAACTAACCCAAAGGTATCAATCAGCTCTGTTTCATACAAGGCAGATGTCAGTCAGCAGGTGAGAAATCTCAGTTTCTCTTTGCATCTTTCATTAATACGTGCAAATTATGTGGTAATTAACACGATGGTGAAAATAAGGTGTTCTTTTTCTCATAAATGTTTTGATAGAAAATTAAGATTATCAGATATTCCCATATATGTCATTGTATTATTCTACAACTCATCACGGCTTTCTATCCTGATTAGATGCTGCGAAGTAGTACATTTGATTTTATGAAATACCAAGAATCAACATATAAACAGAGAATGCACCAAAACAATGAGACAACAATTCTCATTGTTGATAATACGTACACGATATAACTTGACATGATCCATAAATTAACTAGAATACGAGAAAAAGGATAACCAAATGGCTGATATACATTAGAAACACAAATATTTCCAGTTGTTATTATCACGATATCGAATAAATATCTTTCTATATGGAAAGTGGCTCATATCAAATATGATGTAGTCTTTATTACACCCCGGCTTCACAGTTGCAAATAGTATTGCTTAGTTATTCCCTGTTTAATGCAAATGTAAGAAAAAAGTAAGGCTATGTAGTCCGTTGAAGCTGTAATTCGTTTTATCTTAATGTATAAAAAAGTAACTTACAACTTTAACTCGAAAATCTAGCATAACTCGAATCAGTTCCTCAATCTCGATTTTAAGCCTTCTGCTGGCCTTAAAGCTCATCTTGTTTGTTTGATCTTATTATAATGAAAATGCCACATTGTTACCTGGATGGCAGCAGAAGCACGTCGACCTGCAAACTTATTCATAAGATCTTTGATAGACATTCTTTTGTATAACATGTTGTTATCCCTCCTTTCTTCTGGTATAATCTTTATCTGAAATGACAAAATAATAACGACGGGACTACATAATTAGACTATAACATCGAATTAAGTAGCTTTAGGAAAACAATAATATGTTCCTTATTATTTCTATTATGAATTTATCGTTTAGATACTGACATATTATTTTTATTATTCTGAATAGGCCATCACCTGGTTAATTATTTAAGAAATTTTAATCATTTAATTCATTTCATCGCAATAAAAATACCGATGGAATTTCTGGAATGGTAAAGAAAAATATTGTACATCAGAAGTACAGCTAAAACGCACGTCAGCTAAATCTGTCTCAAAGCGAATGATTTCTGTGGCATCAGCATGCGCCGTTTCTGTGTTAGCCCCGAAGAGTAGGGCTGTGTTTATAATCATCTTTTTGTAGGCTGATAATTGATCTTCATACTTCTTTTCAAGATACAGTTTCGCGTCGCCCATTCCAAACCATGTTTGGTCAATCTGAAAAATCAAGAAAGGAGTAAGCTCATTATAAGCAGTCCTAATGTTCAGAGATAGAGAAACGATGCAATATTGAACCTAACTCATATTCGTCAAGAGAAAGGTCTCCAGAAATATCATATATTTACTCATCGTAAAATCCACGAAAGCAATTATTTGCGCAAGACCTGATAAATGTTTAAGTATTTTTTTCCATGTTAATAATATACTTGTCCATGCTAATAATATATGATATAATCTCTACTCACGACTATGATGTACTTTTTGTTGTTCATATCATCCAGTCTAACCCAAGTGGATATTATAGGCAGATTGTAGTACTTTGCGGTTGTTGTAAGAAGTGTATTCAAATCAAATTCAGACTCGTTCCACGTACATCCAGTAGCATTACCAAGAATTGGCCAACCACCTAGTTCCTTGAGTAATGGGTTAGCCACTTTATTCCCCCTTTCCTCCAGAAGCGCTGTACATGTAAATAAAGAACCAACATCTTGCAAATCGGATCTTAAGGAATAACAAATTTCAAAAGAATACAATCGCACAAACCAGCAGAAGATGGGGGGAGGGCTGCCGACCAAAACAAGAGTGGCATAGACCTTGAGGGGACCCCCCCCCCCCGATCAAGGCACCATTTTACAATCCTGGCATTGAAAGAATGTTGATTTTACCTGCGGCAGTGCTAATTTATTAGTTACCAAATGTAAATCTGAGGCTTGAATGAAATCGTGGAGCGAAAACAAAATACGTAACATTACTGTGCATACTAAAATCTTGTATGTCAACTGACTAGTGATTTTGTAATTAAATCGTTGCTGAAACAATAACGATGAGTGATTCTGCATTTGCTATGGAATCTCGTACGGCTAAATTAGCTCGACAGCAACTACATGCAATTAAGAAATATATTCCAGTCTGTGCATCTGTCAAACATCAGCAAAAACAACGTTAGGAAGCTCATGTGAGATTTACAGACGGTACAGAACAGTTATTTAAACTAATTGTCGAACCAACAAAATAATTATTACAGCAACTGAGGCAACACAAACAAACCTCTTAAGACATTACCTGCTGATATTGCTGGCCGTCTTCAGCCCTCACCACCATTCGAAATTCAACTATCACCACCACCAAAAGGTAGAACTAATATAGTAGGTAAATTTACTGAGGAGGGTATTTCCGCTATTGGTGATCCAGAACAAATGCTTCATATTGCCGTGTTTAGATACAATCGTAGACATCAAAAATAAAACCCAAGTATATATTAACATTCTAAAAGGTGCTGATTGGGTCAAAGATGTATATCGCGCTTCTTTTAATATTCGGCGAGTCAGAATGACGACAATGATTTTGAAATGTTTAAAGAAACCGTAGGGGATATGCTGCAAGAGTAGAATGGAAAAGGGAAACAAAACGTGAAGAAATTAAGCGTCAAGTTGTAAAAGCAAGAGAAGAAAAGAGAAAGATATACAAACTGGATATGAAATGAGACAGAAACGGAAAAAGCCGAGTGGAGGGCGTCGCCTGCAGCTGTCTCCAGAACCACAACCAGATCGACACGACGATCAACCTGAAGGAACAACCGGAAGTGGCATTGCCATTCGCGATGTTAAAACACATTGCCGTCGTAAGAAACAAGGCGATAATGTGATCTCTGAATCGCCGGTGATTCACGATGAACTTTGTCCAAATAACATCCTCGCTGATGTTGATCGACTAGAAATTCTGATTAGTAGAAGACGAGCCTGCGAAAATTCCCTTGAAATCATCAATGAAGCAGCTGATATCTGTCAGCTTTTTTTACCGGCTCCGTCATGGACAGCAGCGTCAATCGGGAAATGATCGATGAAATTACCGGCGATAACTACAGTAATTTATCGATTAGATCAGCGTTAACAAAATAACATGATTACACACATTGCCCAACGTGGACTTGAGAACGTCAGGGCAACACATTCACCATTACCAGTTTATAAACCTATATACGGAGATGGGCACGACGATGTTCTTCAAGGTTTATTTAGAAGGATTGCTCTAAAGGCGATCCCGATGGCAAAACAATTATCTCAGCGGGATTTCCCGACATTGCATCTGATCTATTATTTCTCGTTGGAACATCTGGATTTGTTCAGACACTCTGTCGCTGACGTACACGTGCGTTTTAATGTTGGCCCTGCGACAGCTTTTGGTTACAGAGCATGCGCTCTAATACTGTTAGACAAAACAATGTTGCTTGAAGGCGTTGGTGAACGACTGAGAGTCATTGATGCACCAGTGGAAAACATGCAAGTAGATCATTTATGATGTTATAATGACAGATCATCACGTCACCGTTACTCTAACACGCGGTCCTATTAAAAAGCCTCAAACGGCATCAAAAAAGAATTATGGGGAAAACATGTCTATAAGATCAAGGGCGTTGCAAGGCCCCAAAAAATTATTGCTGACAGAACGTCAGCTCAAACACTACAATGACGCCAATAAATCAAAAACGGTAGTGAGACGTAATCTTTCTGCGAATACGATCAGCAATACAGCAAAGACCGTCATTATATTTCCGCTTCTAGTGGCGATGTCAGTACTGATTGCCGCTGAAGCTCCAACCGTTGCAAAAACAGCTGCACCTGGTACCTCTGAAACAGTTGCCGGCATGGCACTGAAAAAAAGCAACATGACACGGGTTAAGGACCTCAGAAAAAGAACGGGGTATGAGATTATCAGGAACGCGTTACGGTCACGGTCCAAGAATGCCTAAATCTCCCCATGTCCAATTTTGATTAACTTAATACTGTTCGGTTACGAAACATAAAAATCTTTAGAGTCGCTTTTATGCGTCATCAATTAACGGAAAACCAAACCACGCTGAAAGAGGTATCATTAATCTCGATGGCCGTTATAGTCCAGGTGCTCACTGAGTTTCATACACGGTTGATCCACGTGGTGTGGTTTATTATGATTCAAAATACCGAGGAAACATTCATAATGGAAGCACCAGATAAAGAATTAATCGCAACGACGCAATGATGTTGTCTCGAATTCGTCGCTCAAACAGTTAAGCTGGTTATTTAGTATATAAGGTAGTGCGACAATCTTACATATATAATCAAGCATGTACGTAGAATGCATCGCAAGAAGAAATCATCGACGAAACAAAACTAATATCGCAGACGAAGCATCGTCATCGACAACATTGTATGCTATGTCCTGTGATTTGATATGTCACTGACGGAGACGATAATGGTTCTGATACTTTCTTGTTACGGTAATAAGTGCCGATTGGTTCAACATCAGCTGATTCAGAATAATTACGTATTTGTTGACGCTTACTCTAAAATGTCACCAACTTGGAGTATAAATGGTGTCGATAAATAGTTTCCATTTTCGATCGACTTATTTAAAAATAATCAGTGGCGACTCTAACAGCATCAGCTGGAAACCAGTTGATAATCGATAATATATTTATTGATAAATATGCGAGCATCGAAGATCTCAAATGAGTAAACTGTGGAGATTCACCATCTTAGTATCTAACGATTGTGCGAATATATATTCTGTCTTTTGTGATTGCACTTCTCCGTAACTGCAACCATACTATCTAGTTATGTTTGATCCACATTTAATCTTGTACAGCGGCGTTTATTATCAGATAACACACAGAATATAAGCTTATCGATATTTGTTTACACATATTTTTATTGTCATGCGGTAAACAAACTTTTTTAGCTGGCCTGTACGAAAGTGTCGCAGATATCACGGTTAGAGATGTATGGATCTTGGCGTCAAGCATACATCGTATTGGAACCAAACAACATTGATTTTTTGCACATCTGTTGTTGAGATTTACTCTAGTATCTGGTTTATTTAATGACGACCAAACCTGATAGGTATAACCGGATGAATATTTGATGAAAACTAGAATGATTCAATCTCGGCAAATCCAGTTAGATGGAAATACTCCGGCAGCGGACCATTTATTGCTAACCTGCTTATTTATTGTGTTGGACAAACGGGTGATTTTCGCCGTATCCAAGAAAACTAGTTAGATAAAATGTCACATTGTCAACTGAGATCATATCGGTGGAATTATATTTTGTGTTCCAAAGCCCACTGTGTCCCAACTCGATATAATATCTAGCATGTCGTCAAGAATTGTTTTGGAGTTGGACACCATGAAATGTTTTGTTGCGCAATATTGTCCACAACATACGATATTGTAAAACAGTTTTTTTTAGTCACTGTCGCCGTTATATTTTACCGCAGTCTGTTTCATTGCACTTTGGAGAGATTCATTCCGATAAAGTATACCAGACGGTAGCACATACTGATCAAATATTGATTCATCTGCGGCAGATAAATCTGTGTCGTCACCGTGATATAGCCATATCAATATAGGGTTGTGCTTACTGATATTGAAAATCTAAAAAATATCACCGTTATAAAATCTAGTTGTTCTTTCTCGTTGAAACTTTGTTAGTGATTCAGTCCAAGCTTGAATGGTATGATCAACTATCAATAATGGGGCTCCTTTACTACATTATTTGCCAGAATGATACAAAATCTTGTTGGTTATTGCTTGTACCAAAATTGGAAATTTTAGTCGCCGCTCCAGTACGGTACAATCGTCCCTTTTAGCTTCTCTGACGAGAAAATCTTCCCACTAGTTCATTTTTTGTTCTTGATTCTGTTATTCCGTTTCCACGTCACGCGTTCATAAAATTTCTCTGACACTCTGAGCCATACAATTTAAATAGTCCGGTTCGCATCGGCGCCATAGCTCTAATATCAGGGTCGTTTAAACGGTATAGTGCATAAACAACAGCGGACACTGGATATGCATTATTGTAATATGGTTTGTCTGTTCCGGTAAACATACCTGGTTTAGAATTTTTGTCCACTGTGACAACATTAATATGTCACCGTGATTACTTAACAGGGTCGAGTTTATCACGATAATCCAAGTTTGGCCATCCTGGCCCCCTTCGTGTTGTACAATAAATGTTATTCTGAATAGGTACTTGCTGTCATTTGCAAGATTAATAATAAGGGTCCTCGTGAGTTTGTCAGTCATTGTGGAGTCAACGAATATACCATCGCCGTCTATCTTAAATGCTGACCAGACCTGAACAGCACCATCTTGCGCAGACTTATTTTGGCCATCCTAATCAATTTGTGTAGTGGCTGTTCAAATAGAGGACGTTTTTCTTATCGGTTAATCAATCGATATCAATTATGGTGGTGTACCGTGGCTCAATCTCGGCTAACCTCTCGATTTCACTTGCGCTTCTTTTTTGTAATTTATTGGTGCAGGTTTCGACCTTGGGAAAGGTGGCTTTTGTTCAGTTAGTTTAAAGTACTGTTCTCACAATTGTTTTGCAACAGAAAAATTACTCATTATTATATAAAAGAAATGTATTTTTTTCAATTGAACCTTTTTAATAATATCTAAATGATAGAAGCAAAAACTAGTTGTCGATGGCTCATGATCGGACCAGTCACATCTTGTTGAAAACATTGGTATTGTAAGTACTGTGGCTATCATATGGTCAGTGTATGTTGTAGTAGTCTTGGACCAAAACAGTGGTTGAAATGTGGCGCTGGGGTCAAAGGGAAAACGCAGTTATGTGTATCCTTTGGTGGACGAAAATACCGAGCACTAAAGAGATATTACGAGATACAAAACGTTTCGGACGACATGAGAATAAAAGACGCTAAGGATTATCTCAGGAGATATTTCTCTGCTGACAAGTAATAATATACCAAAGGAAAAGTATTATATAATGGAGCAAGCTGAAAAAGATAGTGATATTGATGAATTCAGATGTCATGCCATATACGTTAATCACTAGGTCACTCGAGCCGGTGTTATCAGGAAATAACCACTTTAAAAAAAAACTCTCGGCAATGTCGGCAATACTAGCTATCTAATAATCTATGTAAAAATACCTGGCGTTGCTAAGATAAAAATTTATTTTTCACACTAATTGGTTTATGTGTGTTTCAGTGTTATGATTGATGACGGTCTAGTTATCGACCATATCAACTCGGATTGAAAAGATAATCGCATACAAAATCTGCAAGCAATGACACAGAGCGAAAATAACAAAACGTGGAAAACCTGGCAAACTAAACAAAAACAGAGGCCTCTTAAAATCAATTAATCTTGATACAGGAGAAACAAAAAAAATTTCATCAATGGTATCCGCTGAAAAATATTTCTAATTTTAACAAAATTAGTACAGTATGTCACAGATGATAAATGTAACTCAGCTATATCAAAACTGTTTAATCAAAATATAAACTTCATTATATCAATCAATAAGACCTTAACTGGTGGGAGTATAGTCCCGGGTTTGTCGCCCTTCCGCAGAAACACTCATAAATATTAACATATTTGTTTTTACTACAACGAATTGCCGGAATGCCAGTTTGACTCACAATTTGGATGTCCCCGGGGCCACGTGTCTGACTGTTAAAAATAACACAGCCTAACCTAAAAATATCAGTGACGCATTGACCTGCTAAAAATAACACACGGCTCAAGATTTATCAATACCAGTTAACGAGTATACATGATTTGTGAATCTGCTTTAGCTATTTTGTTTTCTCCAAGGTTTCATACAAGCCTCAGATTTACATTAAGTAACTAATAAATCAGCATTGTTACAAGTAAAATCAACATTCCTACAAGGCCCGTGTTGTAATATGGTGCCTTGATGGGGGGGGGGGGGGTCCTCAGAGGGGCGATGCCACCTTTTGCACCCCACCCCCACCCTTCTGCTGCTCACTATCAAAGTAATAGTACGTCGTTCAATTTCTTTATATCCCACACGGACTTTAAAACTGAAAAACATCAAGGATATAAAAATATACAAAACCGAACAGTTTTGTTTAATTAATTTATGATTTCTAATCTGATTATCGCTAGGGGTTCACTATCATTGTCAAATTATTGTTGTTTCGAACAAAAGGAAGCTGTCCATATAACAAGTTCTCATACTGTGTATGTGGAAAAAGATTAAACAGCGGCACATGCTAAATAAATCTATGTGCTGCCTCCAAATGTGAAAGTCCACAATCAGTGATGCCCTCGCACAATCTGCATGGATAAGATAAATTTAATAATAATAATAATAATAATAATAATAATGAGGACTTTGTATAGCGCCTAATCTTTAGAAGCTCTAAGCGCTTTACAACATTAGACAACACCTGTAACATAAAAAACTTATATAATGATATGATTACAAAAGCAAACACCATGAAATTAGAAAACATAAAAACCATGCTGAAAATATTAAGGTAGGAATCATTATTAGGTCTTTAAGTTTGTTCTTACAGTCGAAATAAGCGAGTGTGAGAGCACTCTTGAATGCGATCACTGTTCCTTTGTGTCTAAGTTCAGTGGACAATTCATTCCACGTTGCTGGGCCCTGCTATGCAAAAGAACGTTGTTCATATGACTACGTTTTCATAGTGGGAATAATGAGTATACGATTGTCAGAAGAGGAGTGTAAGTATCTTGCTGGTGTATACACATGGGTGAGGTCGGATAGATATGTTGGACTGGAATCTGGTAGTGAAAATTAGCACAGAGAACAAATCTTGTGTTTGATTCTGGATTGAACGGATAGCCAGTGTAGGATACAGAGCAGCGGGGAGGTGTGTTCTGATCATGGTACTCTAAGTATGATCCAAGCAGCTGTGTTTTGAACTTTTTGAAGTTTTTGGGAGTAGATATTGAGATGAATTGTTTAATATTTTCTCTTTCTACACAATACAAGTATTTTATATACATCTATATCTATCTATCTATCTATCTATCTATCTATCTATCTATCTATCTATCTAACTATCTTGGTGTCCGCATGTCTAGTAATTGATGATTTATATCGTGCACACACATAGGAGTAGAAATTTTGTTTCAGTACTCTAATAATATCATGTCTGCCGTTGTGGAAGAGGAAGAGGAGGAGGAGGAGGAGGAGAGAGAGAGAGAGAGAGAGAAAGAGAGGGGGAGAAGCTGATAAGACAACAAGCAAAAGCAGGCAGAATTGGGGAGATGCACCAACGACGGCAGGCGTGGCTACAGGTGGATAAGCAAAGGAAGAGCGAGGAGCAGCAGCAGAAGAAAGACATCACCAACCCGAGAAAGTGGAGAAGAGAAGGAGAACCACCATAATCACCACCACCACCAAACTAAATAGGGGAGACCTGGGCAGTAAAAAGACAAATAGTGGAGCTTTTGTAGATGATGTTGCAGGGCAACCAACATCCTTATAATCTTAAGAAGGATGGGTCTGTATAATATAGCCTTAAACATATTCCTTACAATTAAACATTGGTTTGCATGAGTGAATGTGTGTTTGTGAAGATTGGTTGTTATTGTCATACCATGCCCCTTCTTTCCATTACATTAGTTTGTAAGGGTGTGGGTTACTTTGAAAGTGAAAGTACAATACCAGATGGCATGCCCTTCCCTTTATCAGGTTGTTTGCAAGTGTGGGTGTGTGTTTTTTCTGCGTTTGTTTTGTATGTACAGTTGTTAGTCAACAAACGATACAGTAACCCTTCTCTTCATAGACGTTGGTTTTTAAAATTGTTTTGAATTGTAAATATGTTTGTCGTTTATATACAATAACGTACACTTTCTCTTCATTGACCATAATTTGTAAGAATGTATATTGGGTTGTAAGTATGTGTGCACGGTGTCATATTATATTCCTTCTATTCCTAGGTATTTGTTTGTAAGGTTGACTGTTTGATCATAAATATGTTTTACTTAGCATACAACATTATATCTCAAGACCCCTTACCAGCATTGTATATTTTTATTTAAAAATTATGAATGCAAAATTGTATGGCGGAGTTAACCAGTGTGTTTGAATAAAGTCATTGTCCAACCTGCTAATCAATGAAGAAATACATTCGAAATTTCAATAGATTTTAGGTAAAAAATAGGGTACAAGTAAAATTGGAATTTCCAGGGATTTCCCAGTCCTAAAAATAAATTCTAAAATTATGATCATACATTGCCATACACCTATATATTGGTAAGTAACGAAGACATTTGGATTGCAAGAATGAGTAAAAATTTCTTATAAGAACTAGTACTTGTCATTACATTATATCATATTTTGACCCCCACCCTACCCCCCAGGCATTGGCTTGTAAGGCTGTGCATTGGTTTGTGAAACACGATGATGATAGTTAAATGTAGGTGTTTTCCGTGTGTTTGTGCAGATGTTTTTCTTTTCTTTGGTAAGGATAATTAGCTCCCCATCTCTCCGTATGATTGACCACCGAAGATAAATTTCATTGGGCCGACATACAGTTATATGCATATTAAATCTCCCCATTTCCTCATAGTAGCCTTCCATTTTTAATTCTCCATTCATCCTGATTGTGTCAAATTCATGACAAAATTTCTTTTCCATCCATAGTAACCGACCCATGTTGAGTTTTATTACACCTCCATTGTAACCGATCCATGTTAAATTTCCATATATCCCGATAGTACTTCAACCCTTATTTATTATGAACTTGCCATACATCCCTATCCTGTCCCACATGCCACTTATATCCACACACTTATACAGATCACCAAAATATATGGACCTGAATTTAATTTCACGTATGTGGCGTGCCTAGTGGAAAAGACTGAGTGATTCATCTTTGTCTACTGGGGTTTTCATTGCAAAGATGAGAAGGCCAAGTTGGTTACAAAGTCACAATAAGGAACATCGTGGCTTTTCATATTGTTTAAAATGTTTAATATTGTTAAAATGTGTGCTCAACGAGCTTCGTCATTTTTCTTCGTCAAACAGTATTTACATTCAACCTATATCGGAATCAAAAATACTGCCATTTTAAAATGAACGATAAAATGTATCTTTAAAAAGTATACATATTTTCCACAAGTCGTATTCAGTAACGCTCAGGATATTTATAACTTACTGCATTTGCATGAACATAAATGAACGAGTTTTTTCTGAAGTATACTGCACGCCGTTTGTAATAAAGTATTGCTCAGGAAAAGGTAAGTTCATATTTTGCCATACAAATGTAACAATCTATTTTACGTACTCGCTTTGCTTTTATACCTAAAGTTGAGCAATAAATAACACACATTACAAGAAATAAATTAATTAAATTTATGTTGGATTCTAAAGTACATGCATAACAGTAGTTCAGCAAATAGACAATAACATTAATAATGTTCACATAGTACTGCCCAGCGACATTTCAACATGGTAGCCTAACGCGCTAAGTCATTCATTTCAAAAAGAAATCTCGTTTTCGTCTACTTAAAATTGAACGTTGGAGTCGCATTTTGAATGAATGCGCCTTGAAACAACTTTCCAGTTGGTCTCAAATTGAGATATTTTGTTTCTTTTTGTCGATCGAACTAATTTCCGCTTTTTTCTAGTTGTCATGGACTGAATTTATTAGCAGGGTCAATTCCATACGATGTACTTTTGGCTGGAGGGATTGGCCTTATATATCTGCATATGTGTTTGTGTTCTGTCATTGATAATCTGGAATCGTAAGGTTGGAAAAATATAAAAAGACTTTAATTGAAATTCTCAAGAAGACGCAGGATTCAATATTGTTTGCTTGTTATAGAATATCAAATTTTATTTCATTTTTGAGTACAGTAAATTCTCCTTTGGAAAGTTCTTTCTATTAGAAATATACTCCAAGTTACAGTACAATTTCGCGCTGTGGATCAAGATTTGGAACCCATGTAAATCTGATTAGCAGAAACAACTAAGAAAATACATTCTGAGAAAAACTGAAGATGCTGAAAGGTAAGTATATTTGTTGCCACTGTTATCGCCAGCTGTAAGTTAGATGACATATTTCATGCTCTATCACTTGCAAGCTCGTTGTTGGGGAACCCCAGGTACATGACCTCTACTTAAATCCAATCATTTTTCAAAAATACGTAAAACGGGGAAAAATTGCGACAAAAAATTGGTTGTGACAGCCGGCTGCGCTTGTAGCAAATAATGCTTCTTCATCGTCTAGGATTATTGGCTCTGAGGCTCTTACTTCCTTATACCAAAACGTGCATTCTTGTGTTGCATTTTGTGTCCGAATTCAGTGATTGAACTGTCTTTAAAAATTGGACGTTCCTGCGAGACAGGGGATATCCCTTTAGTCTTAATGTACCTTTATATGCTTTTTTGTACATATTCTAGAGATTTGCCAACCGTCTTGAGGATTTCTCGTAAATTAGTATATACATCATTATAATGATGATTTCAAAAATGCATGTTCTCACGTTGGTTGTCACAAAGCCATCGCAGAACATTACATTCGGTCGTTTGCTAAGTGGCAAGTTTATTTTTTGACTCATCCACATCGACAACATTATCATCTCTACTTTCATGTCAATAAAACACCTTGATTGGTTCATCTTTAGAAAAATCTAATAAATCGATAGCTGTGGCATTTGGTACATAAATGTGCATTTACATAAAAATGTATTTCCTCACACACGATGCTATTTTAAACACACATGGAGAAATATGGCACGATTCTGACAGTGTTAAGTTAATGGACAAAACACAGAGAGTACCTAATAATAACCAATACACCAATGGGTTTTGATCCGGCATCGAATTGGTTCAGATTAGAGACCACAAGCTTTTTAGCAAAGCTGTTGTGTTTAAAGTTTGCTTCATTCTCAATTGTTTAGTGTTTGCTTCATTTTAAATTGTTTGTATGACATATTACATATACATTATCACTTCCTTCTGTACAAACAAAAACGTCTTTGTGTCTAAATTAATACTTAAAATTACTTTTGCTTTGACTTTACTTTCCTCTGCGTCCATTATTTCTAAACTTTGACAGGATAAATAACATAAACTTACTAAACCATCGTATGAAAAGCCCATATGAAATGATTTACTCGCATATATATGATTGTGTAGATTTTTTTAAAAGCAGATACGAAATGATTAATTTGCGAATACATACTTGTGTAGATCGTATTAAAAGCCCATATGCAATGATTAATTTGCGTATCTATACTTGTGTAGATCGCATTTAAAGCCTACATGAAGTGATTCATTCGCAAATGTATGCTTGTGCAGATCGCAGTAAAAGCCTATAGGAAATTATTCATTCGCAGATCTAGATCACATTTAAAGCCGATAAGAAATTATTCATTCCCATATCTATGCTTGTGCAGATCGCAATAAAAACCTATAGAAAATGATCTATTCGCAGATCTATGCATGAGCAGATCGCATTAAAAGCTTATAGGAAATAATTAATTAGCAAATCTATGTGCAGATCGCATTAAAAGCTTATAGGAAATGATTCATTCGCATATCTATGCTTGTGCAGATCGTTTTAAAAGCCTAATGCTTGTGCAAATCGCATTAAAAGCCTGTAGGAGATGACTCATTCACAAATCTATGCACATGCAGATCGCATTAAAAGCCTATCTGAAATGATTCTTTCGCATTTGTATGCATGTGAAAATCGTACTAACTTTATTGCGCTGTAAATGAAACTAATAAGGAAAATGCGAACCAACAACGGGCTCATAATTAAAGCTGCATCTTTAAATAAGCCAATACTACAACAATTGGGTATGATACGAATTATTTGATTAAGACATTTATATAACACAGTTATTATTGTCAATTCACAGTCCTGTGCGTACGGATGATAACTTGCTTCATTATGTTGCAAATGGTGAAGTTTAAATAAGGATATCGTTTTCATATTATTGTGCTTAAGTTCTTGTCAAGGGGAGACACCTCTAGTTTACCCGTCGAGTATTCGTTTTATGAAGTTACTTCCCATGTGTCATCTCGTGGACTTGCACAATCCAAAACCCTCGAAGCAAAATATTAGGCTGACTACACACTCTGTAAAACCTTAGAAGCAAATATTAGGATGATGTTTCATGGTTTGATAACAAATTCAAATATTTAGTATAACCAATATAATATCAGAATGCAATATTACGGTCGTAGTCGGGTCGAAATTTCTAATTGTTTGAATCATTCAATAGGCCAGGTAATGCCGTCTGCATTTATAAGACCCTCATTCTGTGCACGTTGAAGCAAATAAAATCGATGCAGGCTAACTTAAGGTTAAGTACTTGATTCGTAGCAATCATTCTCCATATTTGGCACGCATTGTTTGCTGTGTATTGTTTTAGTTTTCTTTCTAAGAGTCGGCCTTGACATTGATTGATGGTGAGGGAGAGGTCAACACGTACTTACTCTCATTCATACAAGACTGGTACAGGTACTTGGCATTCTTTTGCGCTTTAAGATCATTTTCATTTACTTCCTCTTCCAAAACACCTACAATACAAAAAAGATTATTCTTTGAGATGCTAAGCCGTAAAACAAATCAATATGATGGATGTGGGCACTTTAGAGTTATTCAGACAAATAATTCTAAGTAGTTTCAGAATATTGCTTGATGATATTCCGTAACGAAATAATTATTTAATATTAATACGGGGGAATAACGTTACTAATGATATATTTGCACTCAGATTATATAAGGGGAATAACTTTTGTTACTAATGATATATTTGCACTCAGATTCTAAAATGGAAATAACTTTTGTTACTAATGATATACATGCACTCAGATTCTATTAAGCACTAAAATAAAACATCCACTTTTGTAAGCAGGATGTACTTCATGCCTATATATTTGTATTTTCAGACTGACTGTATTTAATGAAGTATGTATTGTATGTAATTTTCATACACCATGAAGCCATAAATAAAGGACCTTACACGAGTAGTTATTTGAAATTAAATTTATCAAATTACTCCAACAACGATTGAAACTCTTTAATAAGTTTCATAAATCTCATTTGAAATAAGGACAAAATGATAGGTTCTAATTGTCACATGAGGATTTTGTTTTACCAAACAGCAGAAGTGTGTAGTAAAATGAATGAAAAAAACATTTGGATGCCTCGGTCATTACGCCTATTTTGCAGAACGTTTCGAGTCATCTCTTACGTTACAAGGTATTTGTACGTTTCACAAACACAAAAATTGTGACATGGCTATTTGAGCATAACCAATGCAGTAGCACTGTGATAAGATTGATAATCAATTTTGTCGTTTTCTTATTCGTGCAAAAAACAATTTGCCTTTTTACAAATCTTCCAATTACAAATAATTAAGAAAATTATAATTATGATTATTTGGTACATCAAATAAGGCACACAATTTTTTTTACAGACGTTACAGCTTAATTCCATCTTTAATATTGCACATTGGTAAAAACCGATATCAACTGGTATATGTTACTGCAAGAACTCCATAGTTTAATTAAGACCGTTGGAGCAGTTTCAAAATAAACAGGGCTGATTAAAACTTCATTGGAACGTGAGTGAAAGAACTAGATGGGTACCAGCCGGAGACTCACAGAAAAATTTATATTAGTGAAAATATGTTGAAACACAAAAACCTAAACATTTGACTATAGCGGTGCATAAACGAAATGGTAAAAGAAAAGTATTGGGTTTACTCATTACGATATTAGTTATTATCGTCGTCATCAACATTATTAAACAACAAAAAACGGCTGGCCAGCAAAAGAAAATGATGATGAATGGAATGAAACAGGAATTTGCGAACATAAAAATTACCCTTGACTATTGTTAAAACATTTTCACGGAGAACACCATAGGCATACAGGTTGGACATATCCTGTGGGATTACGTGTTTTCTCTTCCACGCTCCGCATGCGTACTCATAGAAATCATCACATGGGTCAACTTTAGGGTCAATAGATTCCAAAATAAGTGCAGCTGCGGAAGAATATAACATCTAAATAGAAATAGTGACCGTATTCCTAACACTTGGGTTTTCTTTACGATCTATAAAGTATTATAAAATATTATATTTTCTTGAATGTGTGAAATCCTTAACTATTTTTACTTCATCCATGGCTTCGACAAGTGTGACATTACTGAGATTTTTTTCACGTACTCAAGGAAATAAATACATCATTCATTAGTGTCAAGGAAAATATCGCCTGTGGAAATCTACATTATGACAAAACACAGTCCCATTAAAAATATGACGTTAGACTTCTAAAATATGACACTATCTGAAATGGCCTGCTCATCTAGAATAAGATTAATGTTGCAGTGTAACACGTTTCGGATCCGCTTTTCGATTGTCATTAAATGTATTCGATAAGAGTAATACTCATACCTAAAAATCGTTGCATACTGAGTTTTATATATATATATATATATATATATATATATATATATATATATATATATATATATATATATATATATATATGTGTGTGTGTGTGTGTGTGTGTGTGTGTGTGTAGTCATTTATTTGTTTGTATACATACATGCATATATATATATATATATATATATATATATATATATATATATATATATATTCCTTGTAGGTTGTATTGTACTGTTCTCAACTAACCGTATAGATGAGACGTAACGCATTTTTGCATACATGTCGTTTCGTTGGGGCAATGCATATAGACGTCGGTCGTCACAGCGCTAACATATACATATATTGATAAATGAAATTAATTTACCGATCATAAAACCAACAAATAATAATGGAAAATAAATATAATCGAAGACAGCTGGAACTGACATGGTAGTACGACTAACTCACGTTTCTTTTAAAACTGAAAAATATTAACAGCACTGAGGAAAATTCAAAAGGAAAACGTTTAGTCTCATATCTTTTTGTCGCAAAGTGTGTGTCTCCAAAATAATATTAAATCGTTAGTGTTTATATATATATATATATATATATATATATATATATATATATATATATACTTAAGACTGTTTGTTGTTTTCTTGGATCGAAAGGTTCCTCTGTTACGACGATTGAGCTTAAATTCCCAGACCAAATTCTTAATGTGTGTTAAAATTAGCTCAGTTGCAACATTTCATCAGCAGGAAAACAATGACAGTCAGTGCTAAATAAATCCGATAGCCCGTGGCCCCTCTAAACTTTAGAAGGGACTCTTCTCTATTCCAAGTGATGTGCCGACTAAGCTTGTTAAAAAAAATCTAAATTTGCCAGGAAAAAATACTTTGATTGCGCTGGCGAAAAACGGCATTTTGTTTTCAAGTTGTTGATAAACTATAAATGAATCGGCATTTGAAGATTCTCTTCTTAACATACTTCTATTGAAATCTGAAAAACGCCTATAAAAACGTATCTGGGAAATAGATTGCCTGGGTTACCTATAACTAGTGTTTAACAGAAGCTTCAAAACACATACGAGTCTACCGGCGACGAGTCAAAATTAAAGTTTTAAGTCCGTCTCGCGCACACGGCGTTCTATGTTTGAAATCTACCGACGTTAATTAAAAACAAAGAAAAATCTTTATTTTTACGCGTTCATCCATGTATTTACGTAAAGCAACCAGAACCAGTCTTCTATACATTCGTTGCACCTAGTGCAATGATGTATGGGTGAGTAATGGGATTAAGGCTAACATGTATACACACCAAGCTGTTAATGGATCACCTTATTGATGTATCCTGGAGAGCTTAGGCCAGAGGATGGATGTTTTTTTTTTTTGGTTTTTTTTTTTTTTTGGTTTTTTTTTTTTTCATGCGTTATAAGTGATAAAAGGATTAACAATCGGACGTCCTTTGGTGTAAGTTCAAAAATGCATACACCACAATTATTTAAATTTAAAAGATTAGAATGAAGTATCGGACTTCCTTCATTACTTCCGTCATTACAAAACTTACAGTGAAGCAAATAATGCACAGTTATTGTCCTTGAAACCTACCTAGTAGCTTGCGTTGAACTCAATCGGCCCTACACCATTGCTCTTCCGTTGACTTTCATACCTCTATTTAATTTTTACCCCCCACCCCCCACCCCCGCCGTTTATATCAAGTCTCGTCTTTTTTATAACATAATTCGTCATTTTGACAATTACAATAAACCGCCAGCAATCTATCTAGAAACCTTTCCAGACGGTAGATAACATCGTGAAGGACAATTTTATGTTAAATATGCACCAGTTTGCAGAAGCCAAATTCTAGTCACGTTTGTCACGTATCTGTCGACCCTTGCTGGACCCATCGCAACGTGTCGGTTATTTCCGTTTTGTGAGAATACAAGCATCGTAGCACGTTTAGACAGATATATTAATGATTGTCGCACATTTTAGTCGCTAGACCACTCGGAAAGAACTGTACTGTGTGTCGCTCGGGCCTTACATTAAGCAGATAAGAGCAAAACAAAATTTTAAAATAATAAAATAAAAACTGCAACAGAAAATTGCAAAATTACTTTCCTAGACTGATGTAACACTCCTAAATCATCGCCTCTTAAAAATTCGATGTGTACGTTTGGTCAGGGAAATATTCATTCAGTTGCAATCATATCAGGATTTTTTTTTTTTTTTAAATCTCATGCTTTTTCCATCATCAACTTTGTTTTACTTTACACCTCAAGAAATCGTCAATCAACGACGGGAAGATTCGGATAATGCTTTCTGGTGAGGCATACAGTGTTGGAATAAGCCGGTACTGTCAGGTACGTCGTACCATTATAAATTGTAATGACGGTACGGCCAGGTAACCCGTACCATTAGCAAAATGCCCATATGGCCTTACCGGAAAATGTGGCTCGGGTGTCTATACTGCACTGGTAAATCTATTTGCACTACCTGATGTATATATTTTTTAATCGTCATTATCATTATCTTCGTTATCTTCCTCGATCAATCTCTCATCATCATCATCGTTGTCGTCATCGTCAACACATACAGTCGTAAAAACGTAAATACAAGGTTTATACACTATATAGTCAATGCTCTATTGTAACTTCCCTTTCACTGTTTCGTTTTAGTCTTTATCAAAAAGACAAGGGTTGCAGCGTGGTCCATCAAATATGTGGCACTCAAATAAACATAATCGCAGGAATTTAAAATGTTTTTACCCTAAGGGACTTCTGTATATTTGAAACAAATTGAAATTGTATTGTACGAATTGTATCCACATTTGGATTTAACTTTGGTTTGTGTCTTTCTTAATACCGAAACTTAATACAGAAATAACAACTGGAATGATGCGTTAAAGTCTATTAATTCATATACATACTGAATAAAGCCAGGAAGATATTCCTGGTAAGATGCCAAATCTGGCATATTTTCAGACTTGAGCTCTGTGAAAGCATTCTTAAAATTTAAACAGGTTTACCTGCGAGTACACACCCCTCTGTAAGACACATATCTGAAGAAAAAAAAGCAAATCATACATTTTAGATTTCACCAAGGTGTATATTTGCATTAATCTTTGTGGATATCGACACTCTGACACATTTCTGTTTCATCTTTGCACACAAAATGAGATAAATCACACATAATGAGACAAAAATCAAATGGTAATTAAAGAAAAGTACCTCGTGTAGACTGGTTACGTCTCCAAGAAAGTTATAATAGCTTGCAGAAACCACGGGAGACTGATCCTACCAGTTGAGTTTGTTGATACGTAAAACCATTTTCACATTCTAGGTTATCCGAGGATTACGAACTTCCCAAACTACTACATTCATCAGCCCCAGGTACATTAACCAGGAATGTATCATCGGCTTTCCTTTGCCAGTGAGATCCGAAATTTATATGCCTTCTAGACACCAAAAAAAAAAAAAAAAAAAAGATGACTGAGATATCCTTCCGTTCTATCATTCAAGGAACAATTGTAATTGTCTAATACTTTCCCTGACCTCGTTTCAGCGCCACCAAGTGGTTAGTGGGGAATTTACATCTTCCTAGCAGCTTATCGAATCGGCTCAGTCAGTATGTTGCTGGATCCAAAGAAAAGCTCCTATTAATTCGTGAATTATTCATGAATCACCACTGGTGATGTATGTAGAGAAGCGGAATTCCTCGGCTCTGGGGATCCGTCGATGGACATAGTATCAAATGCGATGAATTTTCCCCAATCGAAACACCTTTCTGCCAAGGATCAGAACAAATTTTTTTTCTTCAAGCATTATCATAAAAGAGATCTTTGTTTAACTGAACTTATCAAAAAACCGCATTGAGTAATAATACTTTCTATTTTGCCATTTGAAAGTTAGGTACTATTTTCCGTCGATTTCCAACGTTTTATGATGTTTTTTATTCACTCTGTTTCGGACAAAACAATTGTGTAGAAGCCCGGAGATGTTCCGATTGGCACTTGACATGATATACTAAGAAAATATGAGTTCAAACCACAGTTTAAATTGAAATTATTGGTTTAATCTTAATCTAAGCTTCTATTTCCATAAATAGTTACATATTTATTAGATTTTAATAACAATATCATGGGTAACAAATTAACAAGGCTTAATAATATTATACGCTACGAAATTCTGAGCAGTCGACTTACGTATTGCATGATATTAGTAGATTGAAACATAATTGAAAATAAATAACTACACTTATACTATTATCAACCTACCCTTGTACGGACTATTTGACTTGTTCAGTCCAACTTTTTCCCCACAATCGTCCGGTTTTGATTCACTGGCAGGTGTTACTCCCTCCAACGTGGCAGATTTAAAATTGGACTGAACTTTGACAGTTACCTCTTTGTTGGAGATGTAGACAAAAACGGCAGCCAGACATACGACTGTAATGGTTAATATCACCACTAGAAACAACAAGATCATCTCCAGTAATGTTCTTCTTACTACTCGTCTCCTGCGTAAGTAGAGAATACATAATTAACTTTTCATTCCAGTACGAATGCTATTTTATCTGAGAGCTCTCGGATATATTATGATAACCCAGCTTGAACTTGTTTATGTTGTTGTTGTTCTTGCTATTATTATTATTATTATTATTATTATTATTATCATTAGCGTTATTATTATTATTGGTGTATTATTATTATTATTATTATTATTGATGCTGGTGGTTGTTGTGGTGGTGGTGGTGTATATGATGCTATTATTATTATTGTTGTTGTTGTTTTCGTTATTATTATTATTATTATTATTATTATTATTACTATTATTATTATTATTATTGGTGGTAGATGTGCTGCTATTATTGTTATTATTATTAGTAGTATTGTTGTTGTTGCTGTTGCTGTTGTTATTGTTGATTTTCATGATGATAATGGTAGTGCTAATGATGATTTTGACGATGAAGTTAATGATGATGCTGTTTGACGTCTAGGAACTAAATTGTTAAGAGTTGGTAACATAACCAAAGGTCCCATTGCTGTGTAAGAGGGTTAGCTTCTAAAAACAGAAGTTTGAGATTCGAATCGAGTCCTGATTTATAGGTTTCTGCATTTGCATGGGAAAATATGAACGAGTTTTTTGGATGGAATACTACACGACGTTGGGAGTGCAGTATATCCATCCGACAAAACGAGTTCATATTTTTCCATACAAATGCAGTAAACTTTTTATAATATGCTATTTTTTATATTCTTCCTAATGCTTAATTATATTAACACAATACACTACACGAAACAAAGTAACTGAATGTATGCCGCATTTCAAACTAAATACACAAGCGCGTATGTATAGGTTACTGCATTTGTATGGGAAAATATGAACGAGTTTTGGGATGGAATACTGCACGAACTTGTGAGTGCAGTATATCCTTCCGACAAAACGAATTCACATTTTCCCATACAAATGCAGTAACCTTTTTATTATATGCTCATTTTTTTATTCTACCTAGGGTTTAATTATATAAACAGAATACACTACAAGAAACAACGTAAATGAATGAATGCCGTATTCCAAACTAAATACATAAGCGCAGATTTGTCATTACACAATGACATCATTATTAATGCGCACATAACTCCACCCAGATAAATTTGAACTTAGTCGCGCGCTCGACATAACTTTCAAAAGAAAATGGCCTGTCTAGTTAAAATTGAAATTTGCAATCATATTGTGAATGAATGCGCACTGCAACAACTGTTTCATTTGATCTGGAATGAATATATTTTGAAATTTTGTTTCGATTCGACGAAAGTTTGTGATTTTGGACTTGATTCGTTTGTGCAAATTATACATGAAATACATCGGATTGAAGTGGCGCGGGAGAAGCGTGTTTAAGTCTGCAAATGTGTTTCTGTTTCTGTCATTGAATGTTTGAAATCATAATGTGGGAAAAATATGAAGTCTTTCAATTGTAATCATCAAAAAGACGCTATGGAATTTAATGCTTATTTCATTTTGAGTGCAGTAAGGGGGATGCAATTGCACTTATCATCGAAATTACGGCACAATTTCGAAATGTGTAATCCAGATTGAAAACCGATGACATGGCTCATGTAATTCGGATTTCCAGAATTAACAAAATACATTTTGAGGAAATTCAGGATGTAAAACTGTAAGTATATTTTATTTTGCCATTCTTATCACCAGCTAAAGAAGACAGTATATGCCTTGTCACTTGTATGTTATTTATAAGGACCTTATCTTCCGTCTTTTATATAATGTAGCTAGCCTAAATCCGTAACATTGTATAAATGTGCCAAAACAGTTTTTTTTTTTTTTTTGCAGTCAACGAAACATGTTTTAGTTCATTCAGAAACAAATTTAAACAACCACAACGCAAAGATCCTCTTACGCGATTGTACATGATTTGTGTACAAATCAAAAGTGGTGGCGTCTGCGTCATTGTTTGTTTACAATAGAAAGTAGTTCCTTTATGCACGTGAATGCTATATGTTTATTGTCGCGCGCGTTCAGTATCGGGAAATACTGAACGATTCTGACAATGTAAAGTTAACGGGGAAAAATTTGAGCATATAATAATCATAATTTCACAACATTATTGCTGCGCACATAACTCCGCCCAGATAAATTTGAACTAAGTCGGGCGCTCGACATAAATTTCGAAAGAAAATGGCGTGTCTATTTAAAATTGAAACTTTGAGTCACATTGTGAATGAATGCTCATTACAATTTTTCCATTTCATTTGGAATGAATAGATTTTGGTATATTTTTTCGATACTACGAAAGTTCGTGATTATGGACTGGATTTATATGTGACAATTCCACATGAAATACATGGGACTGAAGAAGGGAGGGAGAAGCATGTTGACATCGGTAAATGTGTTTCTGTTTCTGTCATTGAATATTTGAAATCATAATGTGGGAAAAATATGAAGTCTTCAATAGATATTATCAAAAATACGCTATGGAATTTAATGCTTATTTCATTTTGAGTGCAGTAAGGAGGATGTAATTGCACTTATCATCGAAATTACAGTACAATTTCGCAATGTATAATCAAGATTGAAAATCTATTACATGGCTCATGAAATTCGGATTTGCAGAACTAAGAAAGTATATTTGAGGAAATTCATGTAAAACTGTAAGCATATTTTTGTCACTTTTATCACCAGCTAAAGACAGTATATGACTTTTGTAAGGACCCTTTCTTGCGTCTGTTGTATACTGTAGCTAACCTAAATCCGAAACATTGTATCAACAAATTTAACGCGGAATGTGCCAAAGCAGCTGGTATGTGGCAGTCCAAGAAACATCTGTTTTAGTTCATTCAGAAACAAATTTAAACAACCACAACGTAAAGCGCCTCTTACACGAGTGTACATGATTTGTTTACAAATCAAAAGTGCTGGCTTCTGCGTCCATTGTTTGTTTACAATAGAAAGTAGCTCCTTTATGCACGTGAATACTATATGTGTATTGGCGCGCGAGTTAAGTATCGGGTAATACTGAACGATTCTGACAATGTAAAGTAACGGGGGGAAAAATGAGCATATAATAATTTTCCGTGTGTACATTCCGCACTCTATCAATTTTTGATAGCAGCTTCTAGCACAATACATATGCTGGACAAGCTTATCCGAGAGAGTTATATCAATAATAACTAGACTAATAAACATTTATTGCTGCCTGTGATCTGAATGTATTCACTGTTGAAGACTTTAGGCATTTTAATCAGCCAGTGAGTTGGGGCAAGTATGTTAGGAAATTTTAGGACATAGGGGACTACATATGTTTCATGTTCATTTTTTAGCAAAGCTACATATACCACTCTGTTTACTACATTTTAAATTTTAAAAATTGTCTTTGAAATGTGAGCTTAATTATTTATATTCCTATTACAGTGTAATAATAATAATAATAATAATAATAATAATAATAACAGCATAAACACTACAAACATCACCAGCATCAATAATAACAATAAATAATAATAATAGTATTAATAATAATAATAATAATAATAATAATAATAACGCCAATAATAATAATAATAATATAATCATCATTATTATCATTATTATTATTATTATTATTATTATTAGTGTCGTTGTTGTTTTTGTTTCTGCTATTTTCAATATTTTAATATATAAAATTTTTGTCTGCACTTAATGCTGAGACGAATACGATATAATGATTCATTTCATTACAATATGTGTATCATCACATTTAGAATAAAACTACACGGTGCATTCGAATCAAGTACAAGGAAATTAGAAAATGCTGTTGCTTTTTTTAAAAGTAAAAATGGCGACAATTCTTGCAAATCCATTCATTCCAATAATAAAAAAGCTCTGAAAGTTTCTTCTCGTTTCTCAGTCTTACTCTACTCATTTTAATTTGTCTTTTTGTTCGTTTATTTTTTTAATTGGTCTTCAGCTATTCGTTAATAAATATCGTTCATTTCTTAAGCCATTTTTGTCACGAAATCCCCACATGTGGTTAGCGTTGAATGACCAGCAAATTTTAACATGCAAACAAAATTGTTTTCGATAGAGACGGAACAAATAGTCACACATATTTTGCAGTTTTAGCATACATTATTACCAAGCTAATTATATATTAATGTGATATTTTGGAAATTTTGGAAGTTGTATTAATGTCGTTTGATTCCAAATCTACATAAGTCATTCTTTATACGATAAAGATAAAAGTAATTTTCGCTTGTAAGTGGAAAGTATTTTGCTATGGAGGCTGATAGAAGTCATTAGAAATTGTCAGATTTTCGCACGAGAGAGCGACAAAGCAACGAAATAGCTCACATACATACATACACACACATGCACGTACGCACATACACAGAATGCAAGATGGCACAAATAGCTTTGTCGGCTTGTAGCGTTTTCACTTTGTAACGTTGCAACGTCGATAATCGCACACACACACACACACACACACACACAACGCAAGATGCCATAAATGGATCAGCATATATTACCCGTTTTGAAGTCGTTCTATCTCTCTTCTCTTCAGAGTGCCATTACTGGTCTCTTCTGAAAAATAAATATTATGTGTGTGCCTTTGTTCTTATGGGCTAAACGATTCATTCATACAGTTTCTAAGGATAATACATTCTAATTATTTCACTAACCCAAATTTGCCTCTAAACGTCAACATATATTCAATCTACCTTTTTACCACATATGCAGTCCTTGCCCCTTTATCATAACACTTATTCTCGCTCTAGAACATATTCTGATCAATAAACGGCTTAAGTTCTCAGTTCCAAGCAAAACTGTCTGGATTAACATGTTTAACTCGAAGTGTTGAGAAATGTTTTAGAACGTCGGGGTTCTGGCCCTTCCGCCAAATAACTGTTTTCAACTCCAAATCTCACACGAAAATAGCCTCACCACTCCAAATACCGCATTAGCCTATTTGGAGTAATATGTAGAAACTTGTGGTAAACTTTGTTATTGGAAATGTTGGATAAAGTTTTGTAATGCTCAACGATCAAACGAGCAAGTTCGAAACCAAGAAGGAGCGCAATACTTCATTCAAAGGAGAAAACGTGATTGACGTGTCAGTCTTTATTACACAATATTACAATAAGTTTGATCTAAAGATATGTGCTGATAAAAAAGAATTACATGTATTCTGTTAAAAGTTATAAATAATCCATATGAAAGAAGTTCATTCGTTTAAAATCATGTATTTCAACCAGCCTTTGTAACCGTCATCGAAATTGCATTGTCAGGCAGCATTTTTATTCAATTTAGTAAGTCCCTGAATAAGAATAGGAACTTTATGAGAGGTATCTTGTGCTACGAGGACATCGTATTTACAAAATCCATACTAAACTGTTAAAATTCCCGAAGAGGCATTTTTTTAAAAGAATTTAATTACGCACTTTGCTTATTTTACGACAATTTTATCTTATTCACATCAAGAGAAGTGTCACAGAGACTTGCACTTTTAAAACGAAAATGAGTTTATATATTTTATGGAACGTGATGATGAGCTAATATGAAATCAACCTTGAGGATGAGGCAATATAACGCCAAACTATTAAGAACTGTGACTCGACCAAAGTTGATGATGAGCTAATATAAAATCAGCCTTGATGATGAGCTACTATGAAGTCAACTTTGATGATGAGTCAAGTCAATATCAAGTCAACTTTGATGACGATGAGCTACGATGAAGTCAACTTTGATGATGACGAGCTACTATGAAGTCAACTTTGATGATGACGAGATTTTATGAAGTCAACTTTGTTGATGAGCTACTATGAAGTCAACCTTAATGATGACGAGCTACTATGAAGTCAACTTTGATGATGAACTACTATGAAGTTTGCCTTGATGATGTGTCAATATGAAGTCAACCCTGATGATGAGTCAATATGAAGTCAACCCTGATGATGAGTTAGTATGAAGTCAACTTTGATAATGAGCTATTGTGACGGTAACACCGATGATGAGCTACTATTAAGGCAACTTTGAAGATGTATTAATGATGATTTGATATCAAGTCAACCTGAGAATGAGTTAACATTAATGCAGCATTGATGATGAGCCATTCTGAAATCAACATTGATGATGAACTACTATGAAATCAACACTGATGATGAATTACTATGAAATCAACATTGATGATGAATTACTATGAAATCAACATTGATGATGAATTACTATGAAATCAACATTAATGATGAATTACTATGAAATCAACATTGATGATGAATTACTATGAAATCAACATTGATGATGAATTACTATGAAATCAACATTAATGATGAACTACTATGAAATCAACACTGATGATGAATTACTATGAAATCAACATTGATGATGAACTACTATGAAATCAACACTGATGATGAATTACTATGAAATCAACATTGATGATGAATTACTATGAAATCAACATTGATGATGAACTACTATGAAATCAACATTGATGATGAATTAGTATGAAATCAACACTGATGATGAATTACTATGAAATCAACATTGATGATGAATTACTATGAAATCAACATTAATGATGAACTACTATGAAATCAACATTGATGATGAACTACAATGAAATCAACATTGATGATGAACTACTATGAAATCAACATTAATGATGAATTACTATGAAATCAACATTGATGATGAATTACTATGAAATCAACATTGATGATGAATTACTATGAAATCAACATTAATGATGAACTACTATGAAATCAACATTGATGATGAACTACTATGAAATCAACATTGATGATGAACTACTATGAAATCAACATTGATGATGAACTACTATGAAATCAACATTGATGATGAATTACTATGAAATCAACACTGATGATGAATTACTATGAAATCAACATTGATGATGAATTACTATGAAATCAACATTAATGATGAACTACTATGAAATCAACATTGATGATGAACTACTATGAAATCAACATTGATGATGAACTACTATGAAATCAACATTGATGATGAACTACTATGAAATCAACATTGATGATGAATTACTATGAAATCAACACTGATGATGAATTACTATGAAATCAACATTGATGATGAATTACTATGAAATCAACATTGATGATGAATTACTATGAAATCAATATTAATGATGAATTACTATGAAATCAACATTGATGATGAACTACTATGAAATCAACATTGATGATGAACTACTATGAAATCAACATTGATGATGAATTACTATGAAATCAACACTGATGATGAATTACTATGAAATCAACATTGATGATGAATTACTATGAAATCAACACTGATGATGAATTACTATGAAATCAACATTGATGATGAGCTACTATGAAGTCAACCTTGATGATGAGTCAATATGAAGTCAACCCTGATGATGAGTCAATATGAAGTCAACCCTGATGATGAGTTAATATGAAGTCAACTTTGATAATGAGCTAATGTGACGGTAACCTTGATGATGAGCTACTATTAAGGAAACTTTGATGATGTATTAATGATGATTTGATATCAAGTCAGCCTGAGAATGAGTTAATATTAATGCAGCATTGATGACGAGCCATTCTGAAATCAACATTGATGATGAATTACTATGAAATCAACATTGATGATGAACTACTATGAAATCAACATTGATGATGAACTACTATAAAATCAACATTGATGATGAATTACTATGAAATCAACATTGATGATGAATTACTATGAAATCAACATTGATGATGAATTACTATGAAATCAACATTGATGATCAATTACTATGAAATCAACATTGATGATGAACTACTATGAAATCAACATTGATGATGAACTACTATAAAATCAACATTGATGATGAATTACTATGAAATCAACATTGATGATGAATTACTATGAAATCAACATTGATGATGAATTACTATGAAATCAACATTGATGATCAATTACTATGAAATCAACATTGATGATGAACTACTATGAAATCAACATTGATGATGAACTACTATGAAATCAACATTAATGATGAACTACTATGAAATCAACATTGATGATGAACTACTATGAAATCAACATTGATGATGAACTACTATGAAATCAACATTAATGATGAATTACTATGAAATCAACATTGATGATGAACTACTATGAAATCAACACTGATGATGAACTACTATGAAATCAACATTGATGATGAACTACTATGAAATCAACATTAATGATGAATTACTATGAAACCAACATTGATGATGAACTACTATGAAATCAACATTGATGATGAATTACTATGAAATCAACATTGATGATGAACTACTATGAAATCAACATTGATGATGAACTACTATGAAATCAACATTGATGATGACTTACTATGAAATCAACATTGATGATGAATTACTATGAAATCAACATTGATGATGAATTACTATGAAATCAACATTGATGATGAACTACTATGAAATCAACATTAATGATGAATTAGGATGAAATCAACATTGATGATGAACTACTATGAAATCAACATTGATGATGAACTACTATGAAATCAACATTGATGATGAATTACTATGAAATGAACATTGATGATGAATTACTATGAAATCAACATTTATGATGAATTACTATGAAATCAACATTAATGATGAATTAGTATGAAATCAACATTGATGATGAACTACTATGAAATCAACATTGATGATGACCTACTATGAAATCAACCTTGATGATGAACTACTATGAAATCAATATTGATGACGAGTTAATTTAACGAGAACAGCATTGATGATGACCCAGTATGACGTCAACCTTAATAATGAGCAAATATGAACTCAGTGCTGAACTTTGTATATCTCTGTAAGAAAAACTGGTTTTAACTTGATACACTTTTGGAGGTGTGGAGTTCTCGGTGACAGACGAGGAAGGGAGGGAATAAATTGGATGAATTTAATATTGATAGCACTAACCAGGTTAATATATTGGTACATATATACTATAGTAATAGTATTTGCTATTTTCGATATTTAATATAAGACAAGAACTAATGTTAAAGGCTATGTTATGCAGAATATAGTACATCTGCAAATCTAGAAGAATTGTGACGTGAACATAGTTGATGGTTGTCTTAAGCACCTAAAATTCGTTTAAATAATTGCTTTTTGAACGTTTGAACAGGAATTTGTTGGTTTTTTTTAAAAAAAACAAAACAAAAGCTGTTAATTTGGCAGACTCTATAATAATAACTCATTCAAATTAATTATACATGTCCAATGTCATAGTTACTGATAGATAAACCGTCATCATTCGTATGCGCAGGATTAGAAAAAATAATGGTGTTGACACTTACCGATAAAGATATGTCTCTCTTCAGTGGATCCCATTATTTGTCAATTATAGCTTGATAACTTTACTTATGATTTTTTCATTCCTGGACAATATGCGCACTTAACAATGGGATTTCATATCTCGGCGTCCATGATGTGCAATCATGCTGTCATTTGCATCTATAATTTACAGCTGACATTTTAGATTCAACTGTTTCTCACCTAACGTAGTATACCGCACAGGTGTCCTCAGGAAAAAGACGCCGTTACAGAGTATACCAAGACAAAACTTGTTTGCATCAGGAGTATCTCCTTTACTTCTAATTCTGATCTCAATAGCACACAAAAACTCACACATACGCATATGCACAACTTTACGCATGAAAACTGGTCCATAATTTGATCATAGACATCATACCGGTTACTGACGAGTCATATGATATTACATACTCATTCGAAGATACGAGTACCTCGGCATTTATCCAAAAGCAACGCTACTGTATTTATTCAGAGAAACACGTGCCGTAAAAACCATTGTCAGATTCATTCATGTTTTCTCATGATTAATTTCAATAATTCACACAGTCCCATGAGAGAAAATTTTGCACAAAGAATGTTTAACGTCTAATTACACCGAATGAAAACCGGGATAAAATCATATATTAACATTATCGATATTTTAATACAAATATAGATATGTTAACAAAACCAACAGCACATATGATACTAATCACCACCATTTTAATCATTCTAACAATAATTTCCGTGATCGATGGACAAATATGGGGACAGTGCACAATTTACTAAGCTTAGATCGTCGCTGTAACACATTTTAAACTTTTGAATAATGCTCAGAATCTGAAATTGTGGAAGCATACAGGCCACAAAGTCATTAAACAATGCTTAGCTAAATTTGAACTCAGCAATCAGTGTCTGCTATTTACTCTTATCTGAGCAATCAATACATATATTTTTGGCGTATTCACAAATGACCTGCAAGAATATATGTTCATAAAAGATGCAACGCAAGGAATTTTTATGAAGCACGATTGCTTAAATACAAAACAAAAGAAAATCACGTAAAGGTGACAATGACTGGTCTGATTTTGAAAGTCACGTTTTACAGAACAACCAATAAAACTAAAGAGTCCCATACAAAATATAATTAGACAAATTCCAGGCCTTTGTGCTCATAGTTTCAACGGAGGACGGTAGGTACACAACCTTAGGAAATATTTTCTCAACTCAAAATAATTATCCTACGGGAATTTATATATTCTTAGATGGTTAGTTCCATAGATCATATAAATCTAATGTTGATTTCTTTTCAATTCAATTTTCACTCGCAGTCAGTTAATAGTGACGCTACAAAAGCAAAACTCGTTGTCATTGGCTGACACAACATCTCCAGCTAAACTGTTTGTCATTGGCTGACACAAAATCTCCAGGTAAACTCTTTTTCCTTGGCTGACACAAAAATCTCCAGCTAAACTCTCTTTCATTGGCTGACACAAAAATCTCATGCTAAATCCTTTTCTTTGGGTGACACAAAAATCTCCAGCTGAACTCTTCGTCGTTGTCTGACATAAAAAGCTCCAGGTAAACTCTTTGTCATTGGCTGACACAAAATCCCCAGCTAAACTCTTTTTCATTGGCTGACATATAATCACAATCTTAAATTCAAGCTTATACGTTTTATGATTTCCAGGCTATAGCAATTCCAAATCGAGTGCAACCACGGGTACTGCACGTAAATGCACATTTTTAATCTCTATTAGGTTTTTGACTAAATTCGTACGTCAAGACCAATACTTGATCTCTTATACTTATGTGCGCTACCATTACACACCGCTTCTCCAGTTTCACGTGTTTTCGGTTCATGCCCAAATATTAGGTCGTTCATGACTATAAGACACACTGCCGTTGCAGAACGACAACTTTTACGTGCTTTGCTACAAAAATACTGTGACGAAACCATTGATTTCATTCTGTGAGAAACAACGTTGCCAAAACGGCCTTGCAATGAATCTTGTGTCTGTTTCCGAGAGCTAAATCTTTTCTTATCATGGTCATACGTCTGTTAAATCGCCGTCTTTGAAAAAAAGTTTGAAATAACGTCGCAAAACAACAATGAATGTAGGTTATAAACATTTTTTTTTATTTAGCACACAATAAGACACAATTGCTAACCTAATTTTAGATTCATTACTGATCTACTGGTCGAAGTTTTCGTCTTTTATGACGGGTGATCATCGTTTAAAGTTCTTGTGCCATAACATTAATACACTTTTGGTCTTTATATCTCGTTTAGATAAGTCCCCATAACCTTTGGGGCATTCTGTCTCGCTTAGACAAGTTCCATATGGTCCGACTGCCATATTCGAAATTTGGTGTGAACTCAAACAGTATCTACACTTCAAATACTTCGATTAATGAAAATACAAATTCTAATAGTGTCTGTAGCACCCAGAATATCGTTACACCGACAGAGAAAAAAACTATCAATGATGTCAGAGTTCACGATAACTAATACTTTCGAAAACTTCATTTTGATCTTCATGACATTGATTCTTAGATTTGTCGGTGATATTGGTTTTCATTCTGTCACGTCGTTCATTTACGAAATGTGATCACGGTTTGAACACGAAATCCATCGCAAACTTATACCTGTCGATTTCACTATTGCCATTAAAAATGTCGGTCACATCGATGGGTATATTTGGCACTCTTCATAGCCTAATAGATTATCTGCTGTCCTGACCCAGTTATTTATCGATGGGTCTGCATATCTATGACCGAATTCGATGATTTGGATGAAAATTGTTTATATAATCACGTGATGTTATAAATGCCGCTGCACGCACAATCAACATATAACTATTTGTTCGTTTATTGCATTACCATGGCACACATAGGACGAGTTCAAACGAGGACATGCGAGGGCAGGAGGTCAAATGAATGTCGTATACCTAAATATATATATTGTTCAATGTTGGAAGGACGTTATACCCAGATAAACAAGATTTTTTTGAAAATCTCTAGCATTATCGGGGGGGGGGGCGTTTCCTACTGATTCAACAATTATACATACTATACATTTGCTACATCCTTTTACCCGTCCCTGTCGGGTGAAACCCATTCTACATACTATATAGACCAGAGCCGGATCAGGTCGAGTGTTTTTGGAGGTGTTGGTTCCAAAATTTCAAAAAGACCATGCGTTTCCTCGAAAGAGCACCAAAGCAAACGACTATGTTTATATTTACTCAAAGTGTGCATAATACCCAATAAACGTGATGGTCAAATTCTCAAGTGACAAGTTTTGTAAATTTGTGTATGTATACGTTGTTTTGTTTTTATTTTGGTTTTCTTGTTTCTTTTTAGTAGGTGGACGTGAATCGGAAACTTCTGACACCCTTATCCCCCTCCCCTGATCCGGCCCTGCCAACATAGGCCCATCTTTGTAACCGTCCCTGTCGGGTGACACGCATTCTAAATACTTTGTCTATATCATAAACACCTCCTTGCATCCGTCCCTGTTGACTCGAAACCAAAACTGTTGTGTGTATGTTCATCTAACTCCAAGGTACAAAGAAAAAACGTTTTGGAAAAGATGCGTGAAATTTCATATATCTACTGAAGCAGAAAAAGACGAAATACAATCAAGAAGTATTCCTTGCAATGTTTTGGGACAGTCGAATACGGTCATAACTCACATACTGAAGCATACGTCACACAGCTAGACTGGTTAATAATCTTTTCTGCTTTTGGCGGTAGCAAATCAAGAAGGGATGGGTGGGATTAAACCTGAGTAAGATAACTTGAACAAAGGGCGACAACTCAATAAAAACTATATATATAAAGCTAGTATTAGTTTGCTTGTAAACACTTCCTACGACCCCTTCTACACAGAGGTCATAATTACATATAAATGGTTAAACGTGTTTGTAAAATGGTCAATTTAAATCTTCATCACAAAATACCCTGTTTATACCGTATCAAGTTCTGTTGTATCTTTACACTGGGATGTAATATTTAATATATTTTATCAGATAGTCGGTACACTTTGACAATATAGTGTGCAGTTTCATATTTTTGATATTATAGCATGTGAACATATCACTTTATGTGATTCTGATTGGTCCAAAAAAGCCCATGAAATTGTTGCGATCATGGGAAAACTTTTTAACCCCTCCTTCTGGAACCTTTTGTTTCCAATAATTTTTTTTTGCCGCCTAGTTTTGATTCGACTCGCGAAAGGGAATTGGAGAAAATGGTCTCGTCTGTTTCAATATTGCGTGTTTGACCTAACAGGGTTTGTTATGTCATGTATAACATATCACAAGATGAAAAAAGAAAAACCATCCTAGACAAAACAAATAACAACATGTAAAACTACGGTTATTGCTCAGATGATAGCTATATGGAAAGGGGTGGGGATGAAGGGATGGTATATCGGTAGCATGGAATCCACCATATATACAAGCTTGGTATAAATGTGAACTTAACTGAAGTAAATAAACTCACTGGTCTCCCCAACTAACAGAACTTTATCCAGCCACAGCATATTTACGCGGTAAATTTGTGATGCAAGTACGACTCAGAAAGAGTTTTCTGTACGTATTCTCAACAATGTAATGTTCCAAATCAAATACTACAAATGTCCGGGCAAAATTACATTACAGTAAATATGTGTATTTCTACACCCAGTAATCTTCTTTTCACAATAATAACGCAACAATGTAATGTTTAGTTGTGATGTGAAATTTCAACATAAACACTGGCACTGTTTTGTGTAGGCCAACTCAAACCAGTAATGTGCACCGAATCAAACAATGTGACATCACACGCATTAGACATTTTGTTTTGACAAATGTTTCTTTCTTTTGTAAAATGTTCTGTTTTTTGGTCGGACGCTTATTCGTTGATCGATAGTTAGAAAGAATGTATAATAAACGTTTACTATTTCAGCTTTGTTTGGGACTATTTTTACGCACAACATATGAAAGGTACAGCGTCTGTCAGAATGTACGAAATTGTTCATTCTTCTTTCTATCTAAATAATTTCTACTGAAATAAAACTATGTGATAAACATAATCTCAAATGGGTCATGATTTAATATTAAATTTATGAAACTCGTTAAATAATGTCCAGCTTTTACGAGCCAAGGCTATATATATCATATACAACGTGCTGACATGACAAAATAAAGGCATAAACATAAATATAGTAATGCACGGTGTGTGCAGATAAATTGTGTAAATAGCAACTGCATACAATCCAAAGGATGTACCGGCTTTGAATATGTATCACTGCAATACGATTTCAAACATTAGGTTGCTCTTTGATAGATTTGTGTGTGATTTGGATTCCTAACGTAGCTTTAACGCTTTTTCAGTCTTATCGCTACGATCGCTGCAGTGTGACAATTTATAGTGATGTCTAGCACTGAGGCATCATACCGCAGACATGTAGCATGATGTCCCACCCCGTCACATTATCTTGACATGAGGCCGACCGGTCCTAACAATAACCTCTTAATGCTGAGCATCTAGCAAAGCAGCTGTTAGTACCATCTTTATAAGTCTTTGCTATGACTCGGCCGGGGTTTGAACCCGCGACCTCCCGCATCCGAGGCGGACGCTCTAACTACAAAGCCACCGGAGCGGTCTGCTCTTTGATATATATCAAGGTCTTGTGTGCAAAATGTAATAAGTGCTTTTAGGAAAGACACTATTTTAATGAAGAAAAATGGAACGTGCTGTTCGTTTTCGAAATTATATCGTGTTTCCCTTTCACAAGAATACACCAAAAGAGACGTAATTGTCTCCATGTCTTCATTTGTTTTTTTTATGTATGGTTACTATATGCTAAATATATTATTATGATGATATCTGTATATCAATCATTTGAGTTGTATATCTTTTCGAAGAGACCTTGATGGGCTCTGAATTAGGCCTTTGTGTTTTTAAACTGGTTGACTACAGCTTCCTTAAACCTTTTCTTCCACGTCCAAGTTGACGTTGTGGTAGTGCCACCGCTGTTCAGTGTCCGAAAGAGCTAATCTATCTTTCTCTCTGTCTCTGTCTCTCTGTCTGTCTGTATGTATGTCTCTAATATACAAACAAATCAGGTGTCCGATTTCTACGACTGATGGTATGTGTGTGTGTGTGTTTGTTTGTGTGTGCTAGATTTTTAACGTAGCTTTAAAAAATGCATTCATATTGCTACGATGTATGGAGCTTGGCAGTTTATAGTTATGTCAAGCACAGGGGCTTCATGCTGCAAACATGTTGAATGATGTCACACCCAATCACATTATCCTGACACCAGGGTGACCAGTCCTAACACTAGCCTCTTAATGATAAATGCCTAGCGAGACACCTTCTTGTATCGTTACGATTAATGTATAAAATATCTCCGATTTGTTGGATGACATATCTATCAATTAACCCCCATACCTATTTCTTACATACGTACGTCCTTTCCCACCATACATCCATACATACATATATACATACATACCTACATACCCACATACATGCATACATACATACATACATACATATCAGCTGAAAGAATATCACATACATTTTGAATATTACCTCTCCCGTTAGGGGCCAGAGAGCCCAACTGTGTCAAATTTCCCAGAGGGACTATATTGCCATTTTCCATATAAATGCCTATTGCCCCGAGACTGTCCCCGCATGTTACATAGATGAACGTTTGAAACATTACATTTCCCCATTTCTCCAAGGGCCTAAATCCTTAACATGATGACCCATTAATGACGAACTATCTATATGTCTATACAAAATTAAATAGGAAGAACCACTGTACGTTCCAAATTCTAAACATACATTATATGTTCGGGTGCGGGATAGTAGATAGCCAGAAATATAATCCGAAAATGGGTTCAGGGTGTCATTACAGGGTTCAAAGTGGAAAGACGAGATCGACCACAAGGCATAGGAGGAGGGATAGTCATGTACGTTTCAAATAACTTAACATACAAGAGAAGAACAGATTTTGAAAATTCTACTATCGAATCAATATGGATCGAGTTAAGTTTCCTCAATAGCAAATCACTCTATATCTACTCAGCATACCGACCCCCAAACTCCCTCTCCTCATGGACTGACCAATTTGAACACGAGTTAGAGGCTGCTTTATCTTCCAACAATGAAGTAATTATAATGGGAGACTTTAATGTTGACCTCATCTCTAATACTAACTCTAAATGGCTACATATGATACAAATGCATGACCTTACACAGGTAATATATTGTAGTAAATTTAGAGTATGTGCACGTGGTTGTAGTGCCCCGTTTTAAGCAATTCTTAGATTTGTGTGATTACTTGTTTGATTATTGGAATTCGGCGCCATGAAAATATTCCTGGCCTGAACTAATGAGCTAATTAATAGGAGCAAACGTCACGGAGTGAAGTGTTAGTGTGTTTCCATGATGTCCTGGTTCACTAGTAGTGAATTCCGACCAAAACCGAATGAATGTCCCTGTCGTAAAATAGTACATATTAAAATCTAGTGGTATACATTGGTAGCGTGACTGCAAGGACAGCACTTACGGTATTAAACCGGTAAATTACACAAGGGCATAAATAAAAAGGGACTTGGCAGAGACCGTTTATGTCGCCATGTGGGCGAATATGGTGCAGTTATATCGGCGAAATGTGCCTGGAAAGCATACATTGACTGTCCTAAGGTGGCGGAGTTAAAATAGTTCCCATTGTTAGGGAGTACTCATATATGTTCTAAGGCGTGAACGGTTGGTGGTACGGAAACAAAATGAAGCCAAAACACGCAGATGTACGGTTGATAGATAGTTGACAGTTTGGTTTATCTGTGGTCTTGCATTAATTAGAGGAAAATTTAGGTATAGAATGGACACGTCGGGCTTTCTGATTTACAACTGAGGTTGTATGGAAGTCTTTGGAAAGTCGGGGAAACTTAGGACTTCTAGCGAGAATCGCGCCAGGGTTTGACAACCGATCGGTCAAGTAAATACCCGTGTGCGTGTAACAATATGCTCCAACAAGAGTAACAGCCTGTACTTCTACTCTGATCGACCACATCTATACTACCCATCCAACCAGTCTCTACGAGATAAACGTACCATGTTTCCCTATTAGTGATCACTATCATGAATGTGCAACTCGTAAGCAACAGAGCGCAAAGAAAAACAACTTACACTCCTACATGCAGTACAGATGTTTCAAAAACTTTTCTGAAAATGAATTTCTCTCTGAACTATCACAAAACATTAACGCAATATATTTCCCTAACAGAGACCCAGATTATGACTTGTCGAACTGGAATCACTGTTTTCTTACTATCCTAAATAAACACGTCCCCATACTCATCAAGAGAATTAAACGATCAAAACAACCAGAATGGTATACTAATGAAATCGCAGAGGCACAACGCAAACGAAACTACTACCATAAACATAAAGACTTCACAAACTATCGTTTATGGCGAAACAAAGTCAAATCAATCATTGTAAAACACAAACGCTCCTTTTCAAAGAAGCCATCACATCAAAGTCCGATAACAGATCCATCTGGAATCATTTACGAAATCTAACTTCAACGAAACCTGCGTCTCTAGCTCCATGTGAAATTATAGTCGTTAGCACTAAATATACTGAAGAGCTCGATATTACAAACCAGCTGAACCATTTTTTTTACTAATATCTCCCAAACGCTTGACAGGTCTAATAATACAGAGCCTAATTTAGACAAACTTACTAAATTCGTGAATGAAAGGGTACCCGATCATGTTAGTTTCAACATTCCCTTAATAACAATAAATGACACTTTTGATATTATAAATAAACTTGGCACAAACAAATCAGCTGGTCTAGATGGAATTCACCCCAAAACTCTGAAAATGTCGGCTTTATCAATCTCAGAGTCGTTGAAAAAAATAATTAACTGTAGTATCACTTCCAATAAATTCCCGGAGTCAATGAAGTTAGCAAAGGTATTCGCAATTTATAAGGGAAATGAAAAGAATGACTCATCCAACTATCGACCCATATCTGTTCTATCCGTACTTTCAAAAATTATGGAAAAACATGTCAGCAAGCATATTTTCATATATCTTGACAAGTACCAACTCCTCCATAGATCACAATCAGGTTTTCGAAAGAATCATTCATGTCAGACTGCAATGACAAAACTTACAGACCAATGGCTACTAGCAGTAGAATCAGGTGAACTTACTGGTGTAAACTTCATTGATTTTAAAAATGCATTCGATTTGGTTGACCATTCGGTGCTCATTAAAAAACTTTCAGCCTACAAGTTTTCTCCCAACTCAGTTGCCTGGTTCACGTCGTATCTCACAAACAGACACCAGGTTGTTTGCACGGGTAAACATATATCCGAACCAAGTCATATCTTAAGTGGTGTTCCTCAAGGATCTATATTAGGGCCTCTTCTTTTCTATTATTTATCAATGACTTAGCCTTGTATCCAGCGCACGCTAACACAGATCTTTTCGCTGACGATTCGACATTGCATTTATCTGATAAATCTCTAGACTCCATTAAAAATAAACTTCAAACCGACCTCAACAATATATCAGTTTGGTGTCATCAAAACAAAATGCATATTAACATCTCTAAAACGAAATGTATGACAATTGGAACAAGCCAGCGTCTATCTACTAACATGGATTTACTTCTAACTCAAAATGGCTTAGACGTATCTATTGTCAAAAATCAAAAACTTCTTGGTATCTACATTGATCAACACCTCAGCTGGAATGCGCATATCGATCACTTATGTGCAATGGTAGTCAAAAGAATAACTCTGTTAAAATTGCTTTCAAAATTTCTACCTCCACAATCACTTGAAATTTATTTTTCGGTTATATACTACCACTGATAGATTACGGCTGTACCATATGGGGAAATACATCAAATTATGATCTGTCCAGAATTGATAAACTCCAGAAAAGGGCAGCCCGAATAATACTGAAACTTCCTGTTATGACTCCGTCAAATGTTTTGTTTTCACGTCTGAAATGGCTACCTATACAAAAACGTATTCTTTATTTTAAAGGAATCATGACATACAAGTCTTTAAACGGTCTTTCTCCAGATTATATCTCTAACATAATTGAACTAAGATCATCGAATACTGAGCGTAATCTCCGATCGACGATAAACAACGATCTCCAGATTCCTTGGTCGAAAACCAATCATTACAAAAGCTCATTTTCCGTATCAGCACCTACTTTATGGAATTCCTTACCAGTGAGGATACGTAATTCAACATCCCTTGCTTCTTTTAAATTATCATTAAAGAAATTCTTTCTAGACCAGCTGGAATGATATATTAAAAGCTCTGAATAGAAAACTTTAAAATTATATCCATAATTGATATATATTTGTATGTTTCCCAGTATAGTCACACATAGTCATTCATGTAAAATATGTACGAATGAGTGTGCGACGATACATGGTTATATGCATGAACTTCTATTTTTATTATTTTATTACAAAAACTTAGGACCACATGGCAGATGGGTCAGCCATGACCAGATGTGTTATCCTCGTTAAAGATAGTTTATTATTATTATTAATAAAGTGCTATTTTTGGTAACCAAATATTAGAACCGCAGTGTAGAATTCCTAGACATATTTTACTGATGTGCATTATATGTTTGTGTATCTGAAAATGACTTGCCTTATTACACAACGTTTGCCAAAGACAAAATGTTGTAACCTTTCCCCCAAAAAATCTTGACTTCACAGGAAGCTTATAGCTTCTCAATGTCCAAAATCTGTGTTGACAAACAGGTTTCAGTAAGTACTGAAACACTTGCTAGATGAATCTTAAATTCAATGAGCCAAATTCGTTAGTTTCACAAATGTAGCGAAATAAGTCTGATCTCAATTTTTACTCCTCGTCTTAAATCTTGGAGGACAGACGTAACATTAGCCAAGCCAAAGTTAGGTAAGTATAGTCTGTCATGGTTGTAATATTTGCAATAGAGACTTTACGAAACCAAATCTGGCTCACAACAAACTCCACCTTCATTCGTCAATGTAGGGTAAATAACTCTGGTCTCAACACGAATAGTATGAGTGCATTAATAGGCCAAGTCAGTGCTTATGGAAGCACATTTGGAACATTCTAAGAAGCTGGTGAATGAAAATTTAGCTGGCTTGTTTTTCAATGTATCCAAATTACTGCTTCCTGCCAATAAATTGCGTAACAATGTTTAGTGGTAATCTTAACTTTAGGATAGGCAAACTTCCTCACTTGGGTTTCAAAGAGGATTTATACAGAATGAAACAATTTACTTTTCTAACATAGGATTTCCCATTGTCCCCTGGATCCCACAAGAATGGTGGCCAAACGTTAATTTACAATTGTTCATCACGCACTACAGCAAAGAATATGGATGCCGAATGTTAATGTCACGTTTGACCCTATCATTCACAGGTCCTTGTTAACATAAGATTCCAGCTGTATGACGAATCGCTGAACTTAACTAACATCGACACCTGTAATTGTTATACCACTCTGAGCAAACGACTTTACCTAAATCGTTTCAGCAAGAACTGAACTTGCATGTGTTGATGTATCCTAATGAATCAAACAATCATTACTGGTACAAAAGACACACAAAGACAACACACTCTTCAACGAATTTTGCTTTCAACACACTTTTATTCAGATCCGACCCCGTATCCTCACAGTAATTGTCGATTGATACTGATAATATCGCTTCGATTTTTAGTAAACTTTATATTCATATCGTTTTCAAAGACGAATCATGGATATCTGGGTCTTTTTTATTCTTGTTTGTTAGTTGTTCAATTATTTCATTAATGCCCTACAAAATCCAATGACCAATCAGATCCATTTCTTGCCGCATTTCATCGCTTCCTCTCCCACACAAATATCTTCAGTAACTGACCATTTTTATAATTAGTTTCATATTTCTGGAAAAGTTCTTATTTCTCGTGCTATTCATTGCTTTGGTATTCAATGGTAAGACTTGAACCTTTCGCCTAAATTGACTCCCCCCACCACGTGACACAGCTGAGGTACAATGTAATTTTACAGGCGCATATCGCACACAAGCCTGTTGCCTTTGAGTTACAAGGATAATCTGTGTCATTTAGTTCAGCGTCTGGTTTTCTTAGTTACTTAAAAGACTTGAAAAATGAACTGAATTAATTGATAATTAAAAAGAAAAAAAAATAGTAAGACATATCGGAGTATATAAATATCTCGAGGCTCAGAACTTCAGATAAAATCAAAGTTATGATTCGAACTTTTTTCTCTTGTTTACAATAAAGCAACATATATCTTTCTCAAGAACTATCTCGCTTATCGACCAAGCTTTAATTTTAAGTTAATCGATGAAAACAAAATTTGTTCAACTTGTTAAATAGCATTTGGACTTGAAGAACAGTACACTTTCGATATCACAAACATTCATATAACGAATATTCGGCATCACGAGAATGGTTCACTCAATCCTGGTGTAACTCATACCTTTGTTACTGCATCAAAACCTAGAAACTTGTTCACAACTCGAAAAAGTACATTTAAATCGAGTGTTGAAATTCTATTGTAGAATAAAACAGAAATTAGTAATGAATGACGTGCAAAAAAAAAATGGTGTCTACTTCCATGTACGTTTGTGTCAGCAGTTTATGTAGAAATAGACGTTGGGGGGTGGGCTAGGACCAGTGTCAAAATTAGTTTTTTTTTCTTCTCAGTACTGTCCAGTGTACTTAAATCATAATAAATCACATGTTAATCTAAAAATGTAAAATATCTTCAAAGATGAACTCGCAGTTTAGTTATTGTCATAGCTTAACCGGCAGATTTTTTGAGTGGCTACCAGTACACAAAAAGTCGGCCATGGGTCACAGATTTCATTTCTGGTACAACATCAATGCCTGGTTAATCACTGTGCACTGTTGACAATGCAACCATGTGTATAGGCATACGTGTTGAATTTTTAACGTAGCTTTAACAATTTTCAGTCATATCGCTACATCTCTGCAGTGTGGCAGCTTATAGTTATGTCTAGCACTGGGGCATCATGCCGCAGACATGTAGCATCCTGTTCCACCCAGTCACATCTTGACACCTGGCCGACCAGTCCTAACACTAACCTCTTACTGTTGAGCGCCCCTTGTAAGACAGGTGTTTGTACCATTTTTAGAAGTCTTTGGTATGACGCGGCCGGGGTTCGAACCCGCGACCTTCTGCAGGAAATAAATTTTTCTAAAATACACGTATTCATAAGATCAGTCTAATAAAAATGACGTTTAACGGTAATCTAATGAGGGCGTCATTCGCAAAGAGTTTCTACGTTAAGGTAAAAAAAGATAGGATATTTAATTCCAGCAACATGTTCCAAACCTGATACATTCGCTGTTTTTAAGCCAAATTGAAACTTGTCCACTTTTATCACAAAAGCAAAATTACGAGTGGTAATCTGTTTTTAATTTGGTAAGCCATGACTTTTACACTAGCAGGACTGATGCATGATATCTTTGGTAGGTCTTGACTGTATTACTAAAATGGTTGATGTATGATATCTTTGGTAGGTCATGACTGTGTTGCTAAAATGGCTGATTTATGATATCTTTGGTAGGTCTTGACTGTGTTACTGAAATGGATGATGTATGATATAGGTGGTAGGTCATGACTGTGTTACTAAAATGGATGATGTATGATATTTTTTGGTAGGTCATGACTGTGTTACTAAAATGGCTGATGTATGATATCTTTATTAGGTTTTGACTGTGTTACTAAAATGGCTGATGTATGATATCTTTGGTAGGTAGTGACTGTGTTACTAAAATGGCTGATGTATGATATCTTTGGTAGGTCTTGACTGTATTACTAAAATGGCTGATGTATGATATCTTTGGTAGGTTTTGACTTTGTTACTAAAATGGTTGATGTATGATATTTTGGTAGGTTTTGACTGCGTTACTAAAATGGCTGATGTATGATATCTTTGGTAGGTCTTGACAGTGTTACTAAAATGGCTGATGTATGATATCTTTGGTAGGTTTTGACTGTGTTACTGAAATGGATGGTGTATGATATTTTTTGGTAGGTCATGACTGTGTTACTAAAATGGCTGATGTATGATATCTTTATTAGGTTTTGACTGTGTTACTAAAATGGCTGATGTATGATATCTTTGGTAGGTAGTGACTGTGTTACTAAAATGGCTGATGTATGATATCTTTGGTAGGTCTTGACTGTGTTACTAAAATGGCTGATGTATGATATCTTTGGTAGATTTTGAATGTGTTACTAAAATGGCTGATGTATGATATTTTGGTAGGTTTTGACTGTGTTACTAAAATGGCTGATGTATGATATCTTTGGTAGGTCTTGACAGTGTTACTAAAATGGCTGATGTATGATATCTTTGGTAGGTTTTGACTGTGTTACTAAAATGGCTGATGTATGATATCTTTGGTAGGTAGTGACTGTGTTACTAAAATGGCTGATGTATGATATCTTTGGTAGGTCTTGACTGTGTTACTAAAATGGCTGATGTATGATATCTTTGGTAGGTCTTGACTGTGTTACTGAAATGGATGGTGTATGATATTTTTTGGTAGGTCATGACTGTGTTACTAAAATGGTTGATATATGATATCTTTGGTAGGTAGTGACTGTGTTACTAAAATGGCTGATGTATGATATCTTTGGTAGGTCTTGTCTGTGTTACTAAAATGGCTGATGTATGATATCTTTGGTAGGTTTTGACTGTGTTACTAAAATGGCTGATGTATGATATCTTTGGTAGGTCTTGACTGTGTTACTAAAATGGCTGATGTATGATTTCTTTGGTAGGTCTTGACTGTGTTACTAAAATGGCTGATGTATGGTATCTTTGGTAGGTAGTGACTGTGTTACTAAAATGGCTGATGTATGATATCTTTGGTAGGTCTTGACAGTGTTACTAAAATGGCTGATGTATGATATCTTTGGTAGGTCATGACTGTTATACTAGCATGGCTGATGTATGATTATCTTGATACGTCTTGACTGTTATACCAGCATGGCTGATGGATAATATACTTTATTCGTCTTGACAGTTTTACTAGTATGGCTGATGTATGATATACTTGGTATTTCTTTATTGTTATACTAATATGGCTGATGTATTATATAATTGGTACGTCTTGACTGTTATACGAACATGACTGATGTATGATATACTTGGTATGTCTTGATGTTATACTAACAGGGCTGATGCATGATATACTTGGTACTTCTTGACTGTTATACGAACATGACTGATGCATGATATACTTGGTGCTTCTTGACTGTTATGCGAACATGACTGATGTATGATATACTTTGCAAGTCTTGACTGTTATACTAACATGGCTGATGTATGATATACGTGATACGTCTTGACTCTTAACTAACATGCCTGAAGTATGACATAATTAGTACGTCTTGACTGTTATGCTATCATGGCTGATGTATGATATACTTCATACGTCTTGGCCGTTATACTAACATGACTGATATGTGATATAGCTGATACGTCTTGACTGTTATACAAACGTGATTTATATATGATTAATAAAATCCTTCATATTCATCTGTTAAAGAGAAGGAAATCCCACCACATGCTAGACGTTTGCGTCAGACACGACGCAAGATTTATTCTAAGCAATCTCGACTGTAAGTATGATCGGATAAAGAGGTTTTGGATGTGAGGAAAACTGAATGATCCCATGAAAGTCTTAAAATTCAAAGGATGGCCACCGACTGTGCACATAGCGCTTATGGAATTTAAATCTAGGGTTTAAGAACATCGTTGTCGATTTAAATTAATATATTTGTCATGGTTTTCAATTCGCGAAATTCTAACCAAGTATAGCTTGCAAACTGCATCAGAATTCCGCTTTGCATCTTGAAAAAAATATATTCATGAATGGAGGGTTGCAAAAGAAATATCTGGTGTCTTTCATTTTAACTCTCACATCTTTCTCTCTCTCTTCTCTTTCTTTCTCTCTCTTCTCTCTCTCTGTGTCTCCTTGTTCATAACGGCGTGCGACCTCTTGATTAGAGTAAGACCCATGATGCGATGTAAAGAACTTATTTTTATGTAAACAGAATCAAGGTTATCGGTGTAAATGTTTTGACAAGATACGCTTGAAATTATCCACGCCATGGGAACATTAATTTCACTGACTAATCTCTGGCTGACAAACGTGAACCATGTCTTAATGTTCAACGGTGTTTACGCGGTTAATCAGAAATACATGTGTCTCATGAAAGTTTGTGCCCACTACTATCTGGAATTTACAAATACTGATACAAACACTGATACAGACACTGGTACAGACACTGATACAAACACTGATACAAACACTAATTAAAAAAACCTGTGGAACAATCGTTAAGTACTCACACATTGAAGCATTTGTCAGTTGTATATCAGTGGTTGGAGTGCCAGACAAGCGACCAGAAGGGTGTCGGTTCAAACCTGTCCAGAAGAAGACATGTTGAGAGCGTGGTGTTTTCCTGAGAAACACTCTTTAATCCATTTTCTTCGGTACAGTTGTTGTTGTTGTTCTTGTTTTGTGTTTAACAGCATTTTCCAGCATGCAAAAGGCTATAGATGGCGGCCAGTATAACTCGTGGAAGAAGAACTCCGGAAAATCCCGGTAAGAACCACCGACCCACGGTAAGCTGCTGAAGCTTATTTAATTACCCGTATTGGTGGAGCCTGAATCTCGAAACCACGCGCTGACAACGCGGACAGAGATGAGAGGGCATTGATCGATAAAGTCGAATGCGTTACACCACTAGGCCACCAGGGGCCCATATCCCATTACGATATAATTTTGAATGTCAAGTGTGAACTTTAATACCAGTCAGTCAATGAGTTCTTTTGGAAGTGACTGGGCCTCAAAAACCTTTCTTTCTGCATAGTTGAAACATCATTAAGCAAATGACAAGTCAGGAGGATTAAAGCAATTTAAATATATTCGATTTAGATAAACAAATGCATTCGTACACGCTTGTTACAGACAACACTAACGTCTCATTCAGAATAATACAGCAATTTATATGACAATAACTCGGCCGAGAATGCGCTTTAACTGGTTAACTGGTTATTCTATGTTCTTTCTATCCGTTTCAGATATTTTTAAACTGCTTTTTATTCCTTGTTTTTTTAGAGACAAACACAGTGTACTTTTACATCATTGAATGTTTTTTAGCTAACTTTTCAGTGCTACCACACATCCTTATGCGAATCTCATTACAGTGTGATCTCGCTTACAACGCGTGTCAGATTTAAGAATCACTTAAATAGCATAAACAGAGATCATTGAGTAATGACTTAACCATAGTTATTGTATCTCTTAAAACATAGCTCAGTGTTTTTTCTCACATGGAAAGGGTGAAAAAGAATAGCACTGTTCAATGATTTAACCATGGATATCGCTAATAAGGCGGGTTAGTTTTATGAAACAGCGTAATAAAGTGGAGCGCACTATCATGACGTAACCATAGCTATAGCTTATAATGTAAATTCATTTGTGGCAGATGAAAAGTGTACAAGAGAGTTGCATTGTATGATCACTAAAGACTCAAATGAACCGCGTAATAGAGAGGTGTACAATATTATAACTTAACTAAAGGTAATGCTTAAAACACTGTTCGGTTTTCAAGCTGCTTTTGTTGCTAATAGAAAGGAGTATGTTTATAGCAACTTAACCTTCTAACACATACAAAAAAGTTTTATTATATCTATGTAAGATCATATTCAGCACTTATATTACATTCCTAATGCGTTATATTCATTTTGTGTACACCATGTCAAATTTTTATTTTCCCAAACTATTCCTTGAATAGCACGAATAAAAGATTTTCAGTCTAGTCATTTTACGACGTTTTCAGCGTAGCAGAGGACGCCTTGGGGATCAAACTGATCTTTTAACCCTTCGAATATGACTTGCATCATTAGCCGTAAGGTCTATAACGTTAGGTCTTATATAATTCCTAGATTTCTCAGATCTGTAGTTTCCCGATCACCATACGATAAATTCGTTATAAATATACGTATCATCCAAGAGTACTTATGAGGGGTGGATTTCAGACGTTCTTCCAGGGAAGACTGTATTTGTGACCAGCAGTTCATTCTCGGTGCCAGTCTGGAGCAAAAGGAGACCGTTGCCGTTACAACGACCCACTCCTTGCTTTCGTGGCATTCCATCCCAGGCAAAGTGATCACAGGCTACACTTGAATTGAAGTTGCGAAGAATGACGAGCTTATCTGCCATTGGAACGTCAGCAATGACGGAGTGAAGATCCTCATAGAACTTGTCCTTCACTTCATCCGGGTTGGTCATGGTCGGAGCGTAACAACTGATGGTGCTTTCTTCCAGACAAGAGGGGGAGTTTCATGGTCATGAGCCGTTTACTCCCAGTGCTGTCTTCACTGCAAAGCCTACACCAGCCTCACAGCGCTATTCACTTCCTCAGCGGCTCAAAGAAATTGTATCTGGAACCACTTTCACAGAGTTCGCCTTCTCCTAAAAGCCGGGTCTCGCTCAAGGTAACAATGTCCACGTTTTATCTGGCGAGTTCACTTCCTAGTGGGGCGGTTCTCCTCAAAGATCTTTCGGCGTCGTCTCTGTCCAGTAAGGTGCGCACATACCATACGCCAAGTGTGAGAGGAACCATCCTTATTTTCTTCTTTGCAATTCAACCGCTGGAGCAGGGTCCCAGCCAGCTGTGATAAGCTGGCTAGGGAGGTTAAGAGCAGGCACTATTTAGGGCACCTTTTCTAAGCCCTTTCTCATGCCAAGGAGGCGAGCTGCGCATTTACCTGAATTAATGAATGTATTAATCTTCGTTTGTACTTCGGTAACAAATAAGCTCTATCATTTTTGTACATTCAATTAAATAATCTTAGTAACGATGAGAGAGCGATAATACCTACCGTCAACGTAAATCACCTGAAGATCAAATATTGCGATTAAATCAAACAAAACCTCGCTTACGCACAAGGGGTTGGTAACCGTTACATTTTGGTATTCTTTTGTATTTCTCATTCGCATATAAAAGCAGCAGAGACAATCCTAATAAATGATATAAAATTCAAGATATTCGTAAATGCAGGTTATTTTTCATCGTGTGGTACATAAAACGTGATATTTTAACGAGTGTTGAAGACACGAGTTAAACCACACCGGTTTTGGTTCCAAAGAGATGAAATATATGCGGTATTGAAGTAGGAAAAGAACATTTTATTTTTATTATATACCAAACTTACTCAAGAGTTGAAGTTTAGAAGATTAAATTCACTCGTCGACACAACTCCCTCACCACCATCCCTTTTCTTAAATTCACCTCAGTTTCGTATGCTGATAAATATTCAGGACCTAAGAGAATAGTATTATTGGGCTGGCCTAATAATGTCGCAATGAATTAGATTTTTTGTATGGTCATCTTGTTAACTATATGATCCTATATGAATAGAAAGCAAGTTCGATTCAGCAATGCATTTCAGCGGGTTATCCTTGTTGCTACGATTGCAAGGGGAAATAACTTCTGATAGACGCAAAGGGCGTCTGCTCAGTTGTCTTCATCAAAGATTAATTTCCTTGTCTGAAATGGAAGGCAGTTTCTATTTATTTGTTCTACCTCATAAAGTACTCGTTTCTTGTTGATGCAGGTACAACTTTTGTAGGCACACACAATCAAACGTCGCAAGGCATGATGGGAAATCATATATTTTCACATGGAAATAAACAAGGATATATTTTTTCACAAGTGAAAATATAGGAATGAAAATATAAGATAATTTTTTCGCCAGTAAGTTTGTATATTTCAAACTTATAGATAGAATACATCGGGAAATTGCTATGTTTCTGCTGCACACTTGCTGGCGATGTTGTTGACAATTTGAAGCAGCCTATATATTCCTCCGCGGTGTTTCAATATCCACGGAATATCGATCACGAGGACGTATATCTGAAGTATATAACTCATGTTGTTATGCAGTGTTACTGATTGCCTCCCCTGTCAAACGTACAAATGGCATTGTTACTCTAATATATACAAACTTGAGAGCGTATAGAAAAGAAAATAGAAACAATCAAGAGAACTACTGATAAAAAGAAAACATTCTTTCTTAATGGCCAGGTCTTCTTTTGTTCTTAAAAAAAAAAAACCAACGCGTATATGTGAACGTAAATACAATTATACCTGGGTAATTAAAATTTACTTTTGAAATACTATATTTATATAGTACATTATACATACGGTAGCGTTCCTATTCACATAATCATAGTTGTTGTTGTTGTTGTTGTAGGGTTTAACGCCATTTTTCAGCACACGATAGGCTATACATGGCGGACAGTATTAATGGTGGAGGAAGAACCCACATAATCATAGTGAATCACTCAATTTAGTGTGAACCATTGTTTTATGCTTTCTTCTCTGGGATCATTTAATGTCGACGGAATATCAATCAGACTTGTGTTTCGGCCGAGTGGAGGCAAGACCCTAAAATGTTTAGCTTATAAATAAAGGAACTTTATTCTAGCTGTCATACATACATAAATGCATACATACATACATACATACATACATACATTCATACATACATACATACATACATACATACGTACGTAGGTACACACATATATGCACGCATGCATACATACATACATACAAACATAATATTTTACATACAAACATACATACGTACGTACATACATACATACATACATACATACATACATACATACATGCATGCATGCATACATACATACATACATACATACATACATACACAAATACGCACGTACATAGGTACGTACATACATACATACATACATACATACATACATACACAGCAAGTGTGTAGCTAAAAACTACCTTTCTCAATATGGTTGGTAAACACTGGTACATCATTGATTAACCTTATGACCTGTTTTTAATGTGTCAATCAATATTTTTATTCCTTTTCTTCATGATAATGCTTATCTATTTACCTATTGCTAATAAGTTACACTGTTGTGTCATTGCGAGGTGTACTATTATGCTGCCATTAGTGTTATGTATAAGCTTTAGCAATTATGTTTTCAATGACATTGCATATAAGCTGTCGTAATGCTGTTTTCAAAGACAATGCATATAACCTGTAGCAATTCTGTTTTCATTGATATTGCATATAAGCTGTATTAATGCTGTTTTCAATGACAATGCATATAAACTGTAGCGATGCTGTTTCAGTAACATTGTATACAAGCAGTGGCAATGCATGTTTTCAATAAAATTGTATGTAACCAATGGCAGTGCTGTTTCAATAACATTGCGTTCAGACAGTTACCATTTTGTTCAATAACATTGTTTGTAAGCAGTGGCAACACTGTTTTCAATAATAGTATTTATTAGCAGTGACAATGCTGTTTTCAATAACGTTGTTTATAAGCAGTTACAATGCTGTTTTCAAAAATTGTATATATAAGCAGTGGCAATGCTGTTTTCAATATCATTGTGTATAACCAGTGGCAATGCTGTTTTCAATAACATTGTGTATAAGCAGTGGCAACACTGTTTTCATAAATTGTGTATATAAGCAATGGCAATACTGTTTTCAATAACATTGTGTATAAGCAGTGGCAATGCTGTTTTCAATAACATTGTCTATAAGCAGTGGCAATGCTGTTTCAATAACATTGTCAATAAGCAGTGGCAGCACTGTTTTCAATAATATTATTTATTAGCAGTAACAATGTTGTTTTCAATATCATTGTGTATAAGCAGTGGCAATACTGTTTTCAATAACATTGTTTATAAGCAGTGGCAACACTGTTTTCATAAATTGTGTATATAAGCAATGGCAATACTGTTTTCAATAACATTGTGTATAAGCAGTGGGAATGATATTTTCATCACCATTACGATAAGCATTTGTAATGTTGTTTTTGATATCATTGTGTATAAGCAATGGCAATTCTGTTTTCAATAACATTGTGTATAAGCAGTGGCAATGTTGTTTCAATAACATTAAGTATAAGCAGTGGCAATGCTGTTTTCGATATCATTGTGTATAAGCAATGGCAATTCTGTTTTCAATAACAGTGTGTATGAGCAGTGGCAATGCTGTTTTTAACATTCTTTTAGAATTATACATCACATTAAACAAAATATTATTACAACTGGACTTAAAACACTTTGGTCTATGCACCTATTTCGAAACATTAAGTATGGCCCATATTTTACCCGTAGCTACAAATGTCTTATTGCTGTTGTTGTTGATGTTGCTGGGATTTTTTTCTGGGAATTGATGTTGTAAGCATTTTGTTGTTGTTGCTTTCCTTGCAGTTAATTGTTGAGCTTGACTTTTGAATAAGGTTTCAGACAAAAAAAGAAACACATACGGTTCTCGAAACCACGAGGTCTGAGGTCATGGCTGTTCAGTTTATCCAGCTCTCTAATCGATTCTCTTATCGGTACTTACAGCTAAAAATTGCCAAAATGTATGCACTGTTTCATGGGACAGGTTCCTGCATAAAACTGACATAACAAGCTTTCAAACTATAAATTTTTGATAACACAAAGCAAAATGACTCAGTATCAACACGGATACTATTCAGTATTGTATTAACTGCGCCGAAAAGAAACAAACCAAAAGGATTTTTATGGAACATGTAAAGTACATAAAGTCGTGTGAAACGAAACGGCATAAATTTTGACCTATGTTTGCTGATGGGACAAACAATCAGGCATTTTGTCATTTCCTATATTAGTCGGTCGAGCAAGGACGTCGAAGAATGTGTGTGTGTGTGTGTGTGTTTGTGTGTTTGTGTGTGTTTGTGTGTGTGTGATTTAGATTTTTAACGTAGCTCTTAAAGTATGTTGAAGAAGCGGGCTGTGCTCAGTTACAACTCTTGTTCAAATCTTAACATATATTCGCATTCTGATAAATTATAACGCAGGTAACCATCAGTGCAATACATTACTACCATTCAAATGTAACTTTATTCATCGTAGATCATCGGCGGCTAAGACGGCAGAACATCGGATTCGTAATCCAATGATCCCGGTTTCGATGCCATCTAAAGCAAGACTGTGTCAACTGCCTGTGTGTCCTTGGGAAAGACATGTAGCTCCAATTTGACGGACATTATATGGCCAATAACGTTTCAAAAGTGACCTTAAAATCAACCAATAAAATACCCATCGCATACTCTCTCTCTCTCGCTCTCTCTCATTTTTCAGCATTTTGAAAAGAATGCATCGATTCCTTGGGTATGTGTGCGAAAATGGAATAATTACAACTGCTTGTTTATTCTTCCATCCTACGTTCTCCAATATAGAAAATTTCCAATAAGTACAGGGATACCTTCCGTAATGGACACCTCAGGATAAAGTACATATGCATTCAGGGAAAAATATTTAGAAACTTTTTTTCTCTCTTTATTTTCGCTGCATATAACGTTTATATTAAGAAAACATGTTTATGAAGCACGGTGTTTATGCTCCCTTTAGTTCCCTGTACAGACACGTTGTAGTGTACCAATGGATGGAGAATATCATATAATTCTTTAACAAATATACTTCGGAGCCATTTACAGCCGAGTGGTCTAAAGTGCTCGCCTTGAACGAACACTGCAATCTCACCTCTGTCTGTGTGGGTCTGAATGTCAGGTTCGGCTGTTAACGCTGGTATGTGAGAAAGCTTGCCGGTAGCTTCCGGTATGTCATTGGCTCTGAACGGGGGTTTCTACGGTCATCCTCCAGCAGTTATTCTGGCTGCCATCGACAGCCTAACATGCCTTGAAAAATGGCTGTAAACCCAAAATTACAACAAAAAAGAAAATCCTTCCATCGATCAAGAAGGCCACAAAATATTTTTGGTGCAATAAGAGAGTAATACGTTTAGAAATCATAAATCATTCCCCGGTTAAATAAACTGATCGAAATTGTACAGCATAATCACTGGAATGATGACGCTTTCTTGAAAGTCATGACCTATACTACCGATCAATAAAAGTCAAATACTCAAATAAAAACTGCAAATCCCACACAGCCACCCCAAACAAATAACACGAATGGTCTTCCATTTTTCAGACGATATAATTGACTCAAAAAGTCTAGTGTAACAGAAAAGTCGTATTTCTATATTTCCCTGGTTCGATTAATTTTTCAAAAATTGATCAGCTCCTTGATTTTTAACGAGCAACATAATCGGCAGTCACGCACACCTAACTCATAAAGAGGCTAATTTGCTTTACGTCTTCTTTTCTGTACATTAACCGGACACAAGAGCCCCACCATTCTGAAGATACGAAACGCGACCCGGAACCAGATTTATAATATTCTGCTACAAGCCACCATAGAAAAACTAAATGTACGCCCTTACTCGTCTTCAATGTGTTTATATGTGATAGAATTGATATGTATGACCTTCATTAGAAGCATTGACTTTTCCTCTCAAGTCGTTCCTTCGGCTACCCTACATTTGCCTGTCGATGTCTCACTGACGTAAAAAAAAAATATTGTGAAACGAAGACAAGAACATTTACGTGTACAGTAAATGTTATCGTTAACTGACTTCACCCTTCCCATCTAGGGTGTGCATTTTGTGTTTAATGTTAAGGAATTCACATGTCTCAATTAATTATTCTGAAAAACTGTAAACATTAGGATTCAAAGATTAAGGTGCTCGATTAAGGTATTCATGCTGAGATAAGTTTCAGTTAGCAGGCCTTGCGACTTTGACAAAGATGTAAATAAAGTTCCGCACCTCAAATGCTTGAACGGCGTAGGTTTCAGTCCAAACAGGTCCGGATTTAATCGATGGTAGACAATCCTCAAGTTTTACCGACTGCAGTAAGCTGATAAAAATTAAAATTAAACGAAAAATTAAACTATGTTTCTTTCTGGAAATCACTGGATACAAAGTAAACAATTTAATCTTCATCAAGTATGTTGCCTAGTTATTTAAACGTATCCAATAAAATTCATACTATTAACTGTCTTATCGCGCATTAAAGGGACACTATTAAGTTCACTTATATCCTTTTGTGAAAGGTTGGGTAATCGATTTATTGTGTTCCTAATCCATAGGCTTATGCTGCGGATGAGATAACAATAAACATGCTCAATTTATTGATGAAGGTATCCTTTGACCTTGACTTTGTTGAGAAGTTTAGAAAAGGATAATGTTTCAAATGATTTTAACGGCATCGTACGAAAAAGAATGGAGAGAGAGAGAGAGAGAGAGAGAGAGAGAGAGAGAGAGAGAAACAAAAAAAAAAAAAAAAAAAACATTTAAGCAAGACGGGTCTCTGTCAGTATCCATATTAATGACACTATGCCAGCCTTTCTAATGGTTCTATAACTCGAACCTAGTAAGATAGCAACATTTGAAACATAGATCCACGTCTCTCCACGCGGACCTGTTGATGTTGTTATTGTGTGAATAAACTCGAATGTTTTTATTCAATAATCAAACATGGTTGATGATTGACTATCTTTCTGGAAATGCAGACTGTAGTATTAGATTTAGATTGAACGAGGTGAGAAAGAAATTAATAAATGCTCTCCACTTCTCACATCATCCCCCCCCCCCTCCAGGAAATCCTAAATAGGTTTTTTACCACCTACACTCTAAACTTTCTAACGTGTTCAAGGAAGTTGAATAGACACACGAAGAAGGGTAAAATGTCGTAAGATGTCTTAACAGGCGATGGTCTTTGATTCTTTAAAGGGTGCAGTTGTACGTAATAAAAAGTCAAACATTTTATTTTAAGAAAGTTACCATTTTTGCTTTTATCTTAGTTTTGAGATACCAGATCGCTATCTTTACATTAAAGCCGCAATTGTGCTGATGTGCAATGGAACCCTAAACATACATACATGCATACATGCATACATACATACATACATACATACATAGATACAAGCATACATACATACACACGCATGCATGCATGCATGCATGTATACATACATCGCAGAATGTCAATATTTTTCTACATAATTTTAATTTTTATTTAAAATTGATATGATGTGCTTTAGGAAGGTATTGTTGCCGTCATTGTATTTTCTCTCCAGTCAAAGCCAACTACAGAGAACGAAAAAAGTAAGTGAATACCGGAGAAATAAACGCTTTGAAGAGTTAGAAAATTTACATTTACATGTATCTATGTAGTCTATTTCGGCAGTATTTAGTACGTCCGTATCTTATTTATTTAATAAGGAACATATAGTTTACTTTTATATTTTCACGAAAGGTAGGATTATGGATACATTATATGACCAGTCCATAAGATTGGACAGGGGATACAATGACAACGAAACAGGTGAAACTTGAACAAAAATATTACATTCACAGAATCTGTTATCGTTGATTGATTTCATCCTTCTCAATTACTGTGTAATTTTGTGCATAATATTAAATAATTTACAATGTCTCGGAGAAAACAGTCAATGAATTATCGAAAAGGGAAGGTATGATGTAGGATAATTATTGTTCCTTTCATTAAAAAAATATTTCAATTTTCAAAGCCTTTACGACAAGGTAAATTGTCATATCTGACGTTGTTTATGTATTTCCTTTCCATTGGTTCTGTTTGTTACAGTGCTCTTGGTAGATTTTGGGAATGTTCTAAACCTTTCTCCACACGTAACCGCATGTTTCTGCCTGTGTAATCAGGGAATGAAGATAAGAACACATGTGTCAAGATGTAGATCATGTCACCTTAGAGTTAAGCAACGTGTTTTCTTCCTGTACACATATATGCGCAATACTCCTGGCAATAATATTTATTTTGGCATGAAGTGGTAATACGCAAAAGAACCTACGTTGCACCATAGTCGCTTTAACGTTTGTTATTACCATGACAACCGATATTCAGTACTATATAAGAAGGACATGCATACACATTTTCTCAATGATATCGTTCTAACCAACAATTTAATCACATCGATTACTGAACAAAACCCAACAGTGAAATGGTAAGTACACAATAAATATTTCTCTTAACTATTTCTCTTTATATTCACACACACACACACACACACACACACACACACACACACATCCATCATCAAGGGAAAGGGGGGATTGAACGTCAACACAAACACTAGACGTACCATCCAAAACAATTTAAAATACCCATCAAAATAATGAGATTTGAAAGAAAACTATTTTGCCCATCAAATGTAGAAAGAATAACAGAACGCAGAAAATTAAACCTCACAAAAATGTAGTATATTTATTTGTGTGCAAAAATTAATAAAACGGGACCAGTTATCTGAGGTAGATCATGCTACTACTACTACTATTACTACTACTACTACTACTAATAATAATAATAATAATAATGATAATAATAATGATAATGATAATAATAATGTTTTAAATAATCAAGCTTGACATCAATCATTACAGCTTTGTTTCGTATCTATTTCAGATACAATTACGTGTAATTTGTATGCTGGCCATTCTTATCATACAGAAAGGTAAGTTTTATTTCATTTCTTTGGTGTAGATGTAATGTTTTATTGTTCTTCATTTTCTTTTTTGTTGGGTTATAACACTCATTGGAAACCTATATGATTCTAAGAATATTATATATTGTACATTGTGTAAATCAGCCCGTTTTTTTGGTAATATTTTACCCTGTTGTTCTTTTCGTTTAATTTGTCAAAAGCTAAAATAGTTCATGAAAACCGTAGTGAGTGTGTGATTAGTGTGACATACTAGCTACCCAGACAGTTGTGGGTTCGATTCCTGCCGTCGGTTCAGCTTGCATTTTGCTACACGTGTCTCTTCACTTTACAGCCTGATTGATTTTATGTGCCATAAAACACTAAGCACCTGTAATGTATAGCCCATTACCTTATCATCAACCAAATAACAAACACATAGTAATTGATAACGTATTACCTGATCATCAACCCAAATCCCCTCCAGAGATGTATAGTCTTTCTTTTGTCATACTATTTTAATCTTAAATCAAAGTTAAGGCTCACTGAAAACTTACACACATATTTTCCCGTATTATACGGTGTTTTCCTAATAATTACGGATACACAGACGACATACATGCTTTTGTCTCTGTTTCAAGCTTTAAATGAAAACAAAACGCTTTCTATTTCATCTGGGTACCGGAGTCAACTGCATATAGACGTTACAAATAGTGTGTTAGTCGGAATAAAATTATGGCGAGCCAATATATAAAAACACAAATACTATAAAGTAAATAGAAACCGCGATTTAAGTAATGTTTGTGCTTATTTCCTAACTGACTTTCTATGAATACATACTGTATACTGTATATCATTCTATGAAAACAACATTATGGAATTTTTGCAAAACTTTTGTGGTCTTTTTGTTGGATTTATGTTTACGATTTTAAGAATGTGTGATCGTGTGAATTAGATTTTTAACGTAGCTGTAGCTACATTTAACAATTTTAGTCATATCGCTACGATGTATGAAGTGTGGCAGTTTTATTTTTAATTTTTTTATAGTGATGTCTAGCACTGAGGCATCATGACGCAGATATGTACCATCATGTCCCACTCAGTCACATTATCCTGACACGAGGCCGAATAGTCCTAACACTAACATCTTCATGCTGAGCGCCAAGCGCGGCAGCTGTTAGTAGCATTTTTCTAAATCTTTGGTAAGACTCAGCCGGAGTTCGAACACGCGAACCTTTAACTACTAAGGCCACCGGACCGGGCAGGATCATTTTTACTTTTTGACCGAAACGTAGTCATTTTCGTTACTTTTCTTATAGCAGAAAATAATAATAATAATAATAATAATAATAATAATAATAATAATAATAACAACAACAATAATAATAATAAAGTTGTAATAGTACTCATAGGTAACAATTCTGCTCATAAGATTTGTATACAACATCTTACCTCTTTTTCATTACGCTTGTGAGAAGTGGGACAGATATGGAGAAAGTTAGTGCCAAATTTTGACAATATTTGCTCAAGTTATTCAATTATTATGTGAGAGAAAGTTTATGTCAAAATGCCACAAAGAGTATAAGATGCTCATGTATAACGTCAATAAAACTTAAAAAGTATACGATAGACAAAACTAATGTCGCAATGACAAGGATTATAAAATACTTAACGTAAGACTTAGGTCATTCTCGTTGAAGACTACAAAGTTGACATAACCTAGGTTTCCAAAGAGCAGTTACAATGTGTAACTGAAATGGTTAGAAAGTACCATGAGCATTCTGCTGAAATTATAACATCTATGTGGCTATTGCGTTGAATTAGCTGATCGTGTTATAAACAAAGTGTTGGTGGTGAAAAGTAAATTCTCTGTTGCTGTCATATGGATTTGGTATTCACTGATATAACCAAAGTTTTGATGAGTAAATGAAACATCTTGATTGCTAGTATGTGGATTAGGTGAGGTCTGTATAGCAAAAGTGATGGCAATAAAATTATATTTTTGAAATTTTAAACAAGCCATGTTATAACAGTGACATAAAACAACTGCAGTATGATGCTAATGAATTGCATATTTAGATTAAATGAGGGTTAATGGAACTGATGGCTAATGTATACTGTATTTTAGCTTATAGTCAGTATATCGAAAGTCTAGGATATGTATACTATTTCACTAAAGTATAGTATTTATTCGTTTCGTTTTAAATACATTCCAGCTTTTCTATTCTGCATCCCTACAAGGACAACAATTTATGTTTGATATCAAATTTAGAAAAGTTAAATTTCGGAACTAAAAGCATACATCAGTCAATAAATGTTTTATAATGGTTTCCTTAAGCCGTACAAGACATTAATATCTGTTAAGTAATGGAGTTTGCTGGTGACGTAAATTTTGATTTGCAGTATGCTTTTCGCTTTCAAATTGTAACTTTGGCTTACATTACCGAATGAAAAAATACAAAAAACAAACACCAACAGCAACAAATAATAAAACTAATACTGATACTACTACTATTATTACTACTACTACTTCTTCTTCTTCTTCTTCTTATTATTATTATTATTATTATTATTATTATTATTACTTAGGAGGATAATAATTATGAGCGTATCAGCTAGAGGGATATAGGATTTGGGAACAATTATTCTGATTTAGCTCTCAAAAATGGATCTGTCAAATAACATTTGACTACGCAATAATACATCAACATTAACGACTACAACATATCCTAAATAAACTGCTGTCCATTCTCTTGTAACTTTAAACAGGAGAAATTTTGCAAGAAATAACCATAATTATGAGAGTCATACTTCTACAATATCTCACCATGGTTTCCTTAAAATGATTTGCAACAAGACTGACAGCGTCACAGCTAAATGCAAATTAGAACCGTTAAAAAAAAATCAGCAATGGAAATCGATTGTTGAAATAAAGATAGAACAGTGTTGCCTATCCAGTATTATCACTTACGTTTGCTTCTGATCAGTTTACAGTTTTTATAATAATAATAATAATAATAATAATAATAATAATAATAATAATAATAAACACGGACATAAATATATCCTAAGCATTTCCTATATTACAAAAATGAACAAATGAGAAATTTAAGTAGCTCTAAAAAAAATTCGCTAATATGTTTCGTGCTTTTCAATATGATTTTGCATACCTTCACGTAGAGGATAGTAACTATTGTTTGCCATATATATTTTTCAATTTGCAATGTGTAAATTGCATTACTAGAGTAATTCACGCTTGAAACACGCGCTACAAAATTGTATATAACTTGTATTTCTTTGAATCGTCTGGAACCTAAAGTATGAATAATTATCAATTAAGGAGTGGAATGTAAGAAAAGTAGCCGCTTGAAGCGATTTAACTGTTTTCCCCTTGCATTTAGCTCTACCAGCAGAAGAGACATCAACTGTTACAGAACCCTCTACAACTGCAGTCTCCATTGAAACTACAGCCAAACCTGTAACGGTACCTTCAGTGGCAACTTCAGCCCCCGTTGAAACTACAGCCAAACCTGTAACGGTACCAACTGCAGCCCCTTCCACGAATGCACCGTCCGTTCCCACTGTGGCCAACCCTACAAATGATTCCTCTGTCAACGGAGCTAAATCTTCCATAGCTGCAGCTGTAAGTCCCGTTACTCCTGCAGCAACTGCAGCTGCAAGTCCCGTTACTCCTGCAGCAACTGCAGCTGTAAGTCCCGTTACTCCTTCAGCCCAACCTGATGCAAGTACAGATTCCGGTAATGGTGTGCTCCCTGTCATTAGTGGAAGTGGTAACTGGATTATATTCCTGGTGATACGTCTTCTTTACATGACAATGAAATAGAGACCACTTTGTCAGGAAACTACTAACTGGCTTCAGTGTGCCTTTTCTCGTTTTGCTTTGCTAGAAATTTTGTCCGACAGACAAGATTTGAAAGTAACCGATTTTCACATCAAAATGTTTGAAAGCAGCCGTATTTCAGATGACAAGGAAGGTAATTATCGCCTACGAATAAAGGTCAAGTTGTCCTTCTTGACACTATAGTTTCCTGTTTGGACTTTATGCAAACAACTATAAATGTAAATCTGTTTCTTGACAAGACGTTCCTTGAGGATCTCAGCTGCTTTATGTCGAGATTCACATTACACCATAAACTGATGGAATCCGGTGTATTGTCTTTATTTAATTCTTTCCATTGTTAGTGTGATATGTCGAGAATGCTAGTACCTTCGATTACACACAGATTAAATAATTGGAAATAAAAGGTTAACGTGATAGAATGTATAGCGTCGGTTATCAGAAAAGACGAATAGGAAGAACAAGATGGCGATGATGATTATGATAATGACTGGAATCCACTTTCTCAGATCTCTTGACGGATGCATGCTATATAACATCGTTACAATTGTATGTCTGTCTCATTGCTTGGATTTATCATATATAGTTTCTTTGCTGCACATGGAATGCCTATAAATATGAAAACATTTTAAAAAGTTCAAGAAAACATCTTAAACAAAAAACGAAAAGCTTGTTTGAGTTGGCTTATAAGTACACACGTGCTGTTGGAGACTGCAATTCTGCAATTTCAAGCTTAAAATGTGTTCTTTGTAAATATTACTTTGACATGCATCTAATGAAACAGAAAAAGAAATAAGTAGACATAACCATTGCACAGTGTAACAATTAATATATATTTAAACTTAAGAGCATATACGGCAGGATGGGCACATCTTCAAAAGTATTGTTTCGTACGTCTACAGTACTGCATCGTACTACTGCATCTTCCTTCAACAGATTCAACAGCACTTCATCGTACCTCTACAGAACTGCACCGTACTTCATCAGTATGGCATCGTACTTCTACAATACTGCAAGTCAGAATATTACATTTTAAATGAGAATTAATTGATATATAGGTAAGAAAAGGCCTTGGGGATGAACAAGAATTAGTTAAAACGTTTATACAACGAAAAAGTATTAATTAAAACTTTTGTACAACGAACAAGTATTAATTAAAACTTTTATACAAAGAACAAGTATTATTTAAAACTTTTATACAACGAACAAGTATTAGTTAAAACTTTTATACAACGAACAAGTATTAATTAAAACGTTTATACAACGAACAAGTATTAATTAAAACGTTTATACAACGAACAAGTATTAGTTAAAACGTTTATACAACGAACAAGTATTAGTTAAAACGTTTATACAACGAACAAGTATTAGTTAAAACGTTTATACAACGAACAAGTATTAATTAAAAAGTTTGTACAACGAACAAGTATTAATTAAAACGTTTAGACAACGATGAGGAAATAATTTCGTGCACGAGTTAAATGTTGATATGTTTTCATACGTGCACAAAAGGTGATTTTAAATGTCAAAGATATTTAGATGCTTTAGGTTTACTTATTGAGAAAATTTGTTAACAATGTTAAGAGCAAGGAATTTACCGCTAGGAACAAATATAGGAATGTACCAACTTATTTGTTATGAAAATAGAATCTGCCAATTATGCAGCAGAAAATTGAAAATGAAGTTACCTTTATTATTACTTTTCCTGGCATTCTTGAAATTAGAAAAAGGTTCATACTTTGACGTGTATACAAAATCCTGATCAAAACAATTGTTCACATGTTTACGTATTAATGATTTAGTTTGATTATTTTTGCAGTTATTATTAGTACTGCACCAATCTATATACATGAATGATATCTTAATTTTCCAGTATGAGTGTTTGAGTAATGTGTAAATGAACGATCAAATGTGAAAATGTTTTCTGAAAGTCACTTTTATTGAACAAACACCTTGCATTTACACCTCATTATCGTTCTTGGATGATGTCAGTGTTTGGCATGATTACCTCCATTTTGATGTACCACATGCTAAATTTTGTATCCACTGTGGGCTGTTGGCTTGGATTATTATTATTATTATTATCATTATTATTATTATTAGTTTTCAATAAAAGGAATATATGTATGTTGTTTTCTTTGCCTTTATTTTCTCCTCTTCTTTCTAATTGTGCTATAATTTTAACTCCATTGGAGAAAATATCTCCAGTAAATACATAAAATCGCTTACACAGTACACTACTCCTTGCTCCTATGCTAAATCGTATGAGCGTTACTCATTGGCACTGTGTTAAATTAAATGAACGTTACTCATTGGACTTTTATTAAACTGCATCATTGTTACTCACTGACACTGTGTTAAACTTGATCACCGATACTATTTAGCCTTGTACTAAATTGTATGGGCGTTACTCCGTGACCCTGTGTTAATGCGCATTAACGTTACTCGTTGGCCCTGTTTTGAACTGTATCAACGATACTCCTCGGTCCTGTATTAAACCGCATCATCGATGCACCTTGTCCCTATCAAAAACGGATTCAGCTATACTCCTTGCCCTGCGTTCAAATCTATCAGCGATAGTCCTAGGTCTTGTGTTAAACTGTATCAGCGATACTCCTTGGTCTCGTGTTAAACTGTATCAGCGATACTCCTTAGCAATGTATTAAACTGTATCAGCGATACTCCTTGGTCTTGTGTTAAACTGTATCAGCGATACTCCTTGGTCTTGTGTTAAACTGTATTAGCGATACTCATTGGTCTTGTGTTAAACTGTATCAGCGATACTCCTAGGTCTTGTGTTAAACTGTATCAACGATACTTCTTGGTCTTGTGTTTAACTGTATCAGCGATACTCCTTGGTCTTGTGTTAAACTGTATCAGCGATACTCCTTAGCAATGTATTAAACTGTATCAGCGATACTCCTTAGCAATGTGTTAAACTGTATTAGCGATACTCATTTGACTATCTCTGGATGCGTTATATATAATTTAGCCAGAAGAGGATTTGGTGTTTAGGCAAGAGATGCAGAACTAATATTTCTGATATACCTTAGTTTCTGTTTCGACTGAGTAGAGCGATGGTTATTTCTTGCTACTTCACAAGCCTTTGACAATTTATATTTGAAATCAGAGACATGGCGAAGAAAGTTAATCTTGGACTTCATTTGAAAGAAGTTTCTCTTTCAATATCTTCAATGTCCACGGACAGTATGTCCAAAACCTAGTTCAAAAGGATTACAATCCAATGATTCTTGAACTGATTCCATAAGAGAAAACAACAGCCAATGTACCCACTCATTTAAATCAGTGTTTGTATTTCTCTCTTTCTCTCCTTGCAGCTGATTTGCATTTTCTTCTCTTTTCTTCACTCTCAATGTGCCTATCCCTTTCATCTCTCTGAATTTGCATTTTGTTATTGTCTTTTCTTCACTTCACTTCACTTCACTTCACTTCTCTTCTCTTCTCTTCTCTTCCCTTCTCTCTCTCTCTCTCTCTCTCTCTCTCTCTCTCTCTCTCTCTCTCTCTCTCGCAGCATTTGAATTCTCTTATTTTTCACCATGAATTTTTATTTCCATCTTTTTCTTCTGCAGCGGTATATTTCTTGATTCCAAATCGCTTTGTTTTTACAACTGTAATTCCTTTTATTTCCTGTTAACCAATCCTGTTACCGAGTCAAAATGTTCTTTGTCGTTTGCTTTGTTAAAGATTATTTCGCTATAAAAAAATCATAATGTCTGGCAATTTAAAGTAACGCGTCCATTTTCATTTACTCTATCCGATATTGGGTAGGATTTGAAAAAAGTTCTTGACATTATATGACAGTGTGGATGATTACATTTTTCACTAAAGGACTTTTCAAATGTGTGAAATAAAATATTTTATCACTGACAATGAAACTTTCGACACAAAGTCAGTTTTTATTTTAAATACAATTTTTAATATCTCCGAAACATTGTAAAGAAATTCAGAACCGGGACTAGCCCTGAATTTCTGTTAAGACTCTAGGTCTCAAAATAGTTACCCTCTTCCCCCAAAAAGTTAACTAAAATAAGCAAGTTATTTATTTCAATACTATACAAAGTGAAATTTAGAAAGACTTAAAGTGTTGTGAATTGCATCCCAAATGATCCTAAATTTCTTAACACAAGTACAAACTTATAGAATATTCCGAATGAATTCCAATTGTCTTAAAAGTTAATATTTAACAAAATGATGCAATCCAGAATGTCTTTGAATAAGTTTAGAAAAGTTAAAAATAATGTATTAATCTAAAAGAGTCAATGAGTACTTTAGTGATGAATTATATATATCAGCCTGATATAAAACAGCAATAAATTATTTGTTTTCTTATCCCTACTTATACACATTTTTGTTTACCTATATCGTAATAGCATGTGAAGATTTCCAAAGGTAAAATGCAGTCTAACTGTAAACAAGATTAACATTGAACTCTTGCCAAGTAAAGAATTTATTTACAACTTGCAATCGTGGATAAAAGTTAACTATGCAAACACGTTGTTTGCAACTTTCAACCAAGGACAAAAGTTAATCTCATAATATAAAGTAAATTTACATCACAATATATAATCTTTGAAAGTTAATATATTTCCTTACTTGAATCTCTCTTTTCGTTCCATAACATTGTTGAGGAATTGGATTAAATTTTACTCTAATGTCACCTGCCGTCCCTCCTAAATTCGTCTAGAGAAACATAAAAAGGATATGACGGAATTATGCTTATACCATTTTTAAATGTAAGCTGATTTATTTGTATTCTCAACCGTACTAGGCTCAGAATAGGCGCTTTGTGAAAGCGGTATTTAATAGTTTGGTTGTTAGTCTATAGATCAAAGCAGTATATAAGTCTTTATTTGATAAACAATATGTCTCTTCTATAATCATGAGATTTTCTGCAACGGGTCAATAGCGATAACATACTTCTCTTTGTGTGGTGTACTTCCAAGCAATCGCGCTGCAAGTTTGGACAATCTCAGCAAAGCTCATTATATAGTATGCATACATATAATACGACGGAAAACGTTTTCTTATTAATACTAGAAAAGACAAAATTAATTTAGGTTTTATGAAAGGTCATAGAGAAAGCTAGGAGTATATTGGTAAATCTAACAATATCTCGTTTATTCAGCTTGATAAGTGTTCCTCCAACCGTTGCTGTAAATAAAGGTTCAGGAAAGATTCGCAATCCACGTACGCACGGAGAAATAGTTACTACAACCATGGAAAGGCTACCAGTGCCCAAAGGCTATAAAGTGCGTCAAATTGGAAAGTAGTAGGTATTATAATATAATAATGTCATTATGCACTGTGAAGCAATAGTTAAAATGAAATTGATTTTAATGACAATGATTGTCGGCGGCTACATCAAAATAGATAATGTAGATGAGGAGGAGGAGGATGAAAGGGTAGTATGATGGTATGTCTATCAAGGATACCCCGGTGAAAATTGTAAGCATGTTCACTTTATAGTTATTTTATATTTCTCTGCTTCCTACTGTTCACTGTTTTACATTTCGTGGATAGAAATTAACAAAATAATTCTTATAGCGCCACCTTTTCTTAGTATTAAGCGTAATGCATATGATAATATAGATTGGTTGTATGGTCCCATAGATTGGTTGTGTTAAAATAAATAAAGATGAATACTCCTGAAGGACAGACGAAATATATAATAATTTCAATATGATATCTTCCATTTATATCAAGTTGTTTCTCGTCCTTCCTATGTTGTTTAAACGTTTCTGAAGATATTACGAACAAGCATGTTTTATGTATGAGGTGGATACCTGCATGCTCACGTTTAAACAAAATGGATTACTGGATTAAGCAGAAACCTTAAATTGTGAATGTCGTCATATGCAGTACTGGCACCAACCACTAGGGAAATATATATCGAATGCCTGTATCCATCCTTTCAGAACAACCTTCGAGGAGATTTTTCCAGAAATGCTATTTTGTTTTAAATGCAGTTACCAAAATATCCATTTTCCCCACATTGATAAAAAATTTATTTTGCATTTTGACAGAACAAAACGACTGCCACTTTAAGTTTCCTAATTAATGAACATAAACAAGGAGGTTTGTTAGGTTAGATAATGTAATTATGTTGAATCGTACGTCAAACTCATGTATTACGTTTGGCTGTGATCACGACAGCTAATACATAAAAACGAATATATCAAGGAGGCGATACACTGATTTTGAATTTGCCTAACACGGAAACTTTGGCTATCACTTTTATATTCTTATGGAAATTCTTAGTGGTAATTTTTAAACAGATCTCTGAATTTACGCTATATATTTGGTGTTCAGTTTTATGTTTGACCAATATAAACATCTGTAAAACATTGAAGCCAGCTACATAAAAAGTTGAATTAGTTATAGTTAGTAATTGTTCTTTCAAAAGCAGTTTTCCATTTAAATGAATATTTATTTACCTTCTCCGTAGTTACCCCGTGTCATACTCTACGAGTTACTCTCTATATTATCATACACGTTGCTCTCTGAGTTATTCTACAAGTCACTCTGTATAATAGTCAACAACTTACTGTGTATATTATTCTCTAAGTTATTCTCTGTGTTATTCAACAAGTTACTCCCAATGTTATTTTGCAAGTTACTTTGTGCGTTATTCGGTACGTTACTCTGTGTATTCCAGAAATATGATAGCAGGTTTGTTACTAATCGAGGGTAAAGCCTTTAACACCCATGACTTTGCCTTCACATAACGCGCAGCCGCGAATGTTACCAATAGGCGCCCCCTCCAGAAGAAAGTCATGGGAGTGTGGAGAAGGCATTAACCTATATTAGTAACTTGCTAAACCGCTGTTCATACTACTATTGGAAATTGCTGCAAAATCATAAAGTGATGATTATGGTTCAGTGTTCGGGTTGGGCAGTGACTTCTCCCTGGTTTTTGCTTCATTTTGCTTGGGATAATTCAATCACATGGAGGTGCACGCTCCACATGACCTCGTCTTGCAGCTAATATACTCTGTATCGACGCCATGAGCGTGTTCTTGCTTTAGTCATTTTTCCGGCTTGAGTAGTATCAAAAATTATATTACGAGTGTCAAAAAGCTTACCAGTAGTCTGCTTAAACTCAGTAATTTTTCAGGACACCCACTTGGTTCATACTACATATATATTCTGTGATGCCTTTTTGTCAAACCATCTTCCCATTTGCTGTAACAATAAGACCAGTATATATGGGACATTAAAAAATCCACTGGCGACCAAATTCATTAAATTTTTGTTTCGGTATTTGTATCAATGACTCATACACAGGTGATGGTAGCCGTGGAAGATTAATAAGTGCCACTTTGATGTCTGCGTCAAGTATCTGCGATTCTTCTTGGATCTTACCAACTTCCTTTACAATTTCCCCAATATCCTGTTGGATCTGGCCAACTTCCTATGCAATTTATCCGATGTCTTCTTGGATTTTTGTAATCGATTTTTGAGTGCTCTCTACAGTTTGATATTTTTTAATATTTTCCACTAACATAGTCACGGGTCATGCAAACGGATTCGAGTAAAGCATACCTCCGAGCCTTGCTGCATTATTATTAAAACAATAGGTTCAGAACTGTGTTAATATAACCAGGCTATCGTTTAATAAGTTAAAGTTACACTTGCAACGATTTTTCGCGCAATTATTGTTGAGGCCGCAGACACGATCTCAAGAGTGGATAATTAGACTTCCTTCATTCATACAAGTATTAAGCAAGTCAAAGCAATTGAACTGAAACCCGCTAAGGCTATTTATCAAACAAACGTCACTCACAAAATGATTTCATAACTACCGCCGTTAGACCCACTCAGAAACAACTGTGTTCGGTATCTGGAGGCTTACTAACAAGGTATGGTCCGTCGATATATTTTCAATCTCGGACAGATTGTTACTCAGAAGCAAAAATCACGTTACCATTTAGCAGGACTAAAGAGCATTTGTACGAGATGATTTGCAAGTTATTCCTTCGGGCACACTAAATTTTATTTTTTTATAATCTACGCACGCACGCTCGGTGTCAAGTGGGGACAGACTTTCTTTTTTTATTCGTAACTGAACAGTGTATAATCTTTCGTATATTCGTTTTTATCAAATTCGTTTACCAGGTATGCTTCACTCATGCTAGCGGATAGATTACTGTTGGACGTTGTCGTACCGCGGTTTGATCTTATCACAATTAAACTCATTCAAGAACGGTTTATATGAGTCCAATACAGACATGACAACGTATTAAGGTTTTGTCAGTTTCATGTTCGACTTTTGCTATGGGCAGAGGTGAGTCCGCCATCAAAGATCTTTTGGAATTCGAATGCTGGGTCCAAAATGCAGCTTAGAAGTTGGTTTTGTACATAATCAACGAAAAGATCGGCACGAATCCGTTTAACGAGTTTCTCTATAGTATTGCTCAATACATCATAGCTCATATGTTTGAAAACGTCCTTTTGAAGCACGTTCGTGGCCATTGTGCACAGATCGGAAACGATTCATGGGCTCAGACGAAACCTAAGTACCCTACGGATCCATGACACACATTCCCAGCCACAGATATAATTGCAGCTTGTGTATGTCAACTGAGTAGTTGTTTTTGGTCCTCAAGTGTGGAACCACTTTTGTACATTCTGTATACATGCGCTCGGATTCGCCCAACACTGATATTGACTCAGCCAATTGATGTGCACCAAAAAGGCTACTAGTGCGAGCGGAGAAAACGGTGCAGTTCGTTTAGTCAGTTTCAATTTGAATTTACGACCCCAGATGAACCCCTGGCGAACTAAACTAGAGACTTGAAACCACAGAGATTGTCTCAAACCAAGACACAATTCAAATAAATATGTGTGCCGTCGTACTTATAACTGACATCGACTTGACCTTCAATCATGTTAATGACTTTTAGTTTCGTGTACAGCCAGCTCAAGCTTTGACGTTTCCTCAGTCATTAAGAAAAATATTAATTTCATCGAGATTTAATCGAACTTAAAAATTTTTGATCAGCAGTAACTGATCTTCCCATCTAGAAAATTTAACTAGGCAATGAAAGAACGCATGCTTATAGCTGGTGGGAAAAACAAATGCACGCAGCCTCCTTATTTTAAGTCAATGTGAAAACTGCGTCGTTTTGAATTACTAGTCCATCACTTATTATTTACATATCCGTACGTAGTACCACGTTACGGTAAGCATACAAAGTCTTTGAATAATAATTGTACGTCTCTCACAATTGCAAGCACTTCCACCAAACAATTATTTGAGTTGTATTTGCCTTGAATATTATAAATTTGGCTGACTCTTGCATAAAGACAAGGTTTTTACGATTCAGTTTTGAGATAATAATCAGCACGCCAGAATAATATATTTGATTTTTAAGTTTATTTTCTGCATCAGAATTGAATGGCAAGCGGAAAACAGAATTTAACACATCCCTATACATAAGACAAGGCCCCGCCACAATGACATAACAAAGAGATTACACTAATATTGATCGATCTGAAAGCATGTCGTCACTGATAACTGGACACTATACTCACGTTGAAAAGTTATTGTTCTACATTAAAGTTTCCAGACCCCATGAAAGGGGTGAGCGCGCGTGGTATCCGGAAAAGGCACGCGTGAGTAGTGAAGTGGGGCAATATAGGGACAAAGGGACTTTAATGTTAAAATAGGGGGTTTGCCTTATAGGGACTATGGGAATTTAACATGGGAAAATTTTGGATGCTTTATAGGAACAATGGAATTTAACATGGCAATATATTTTGAGCCTATATAGGGACAGTGGGAATTTAACATGGGATCTAGATTTTGGAACTATATAGCGACAAGGGAAACTTAACATGGTGGGTCTGTATAGTGTTATGGAACAAGGGAGATTTATAGAACACAGATAATAGACAACAGACATTTTAAAAAGAAAAGAAATGTAGGCATGAAAGGAAATCTCTTTTCGAGGCATTGGAGTGGCCCTGAAGAGGGCCTTTGTGTTTTATGTTAACATACCATACTGTTAACATAGAGGGCACCGCTTAGGTCTCCTTCTTGTCCTTAAACTCTGTCTTACTTCGGGACCATAGATCATCACTCTCTTTAAACAACCTTGTCTTTCTACGTAGATTCTTCTTTACCACATACAGGTATCCGTTATCTTGACAATAGTACACGTAGATCGGACATACATGGGTATGTCCGTTCTAAACATCATTAAAGACACAAGAGTAGAGGATTCCACGTCGGTCCACATCTTGGTGACGAGAACAGGTGAAGATATGCAGCAAATAGCGAGTATTTATAGAGAGAGGGAGGATCGAAACGATTGAGTTGATTGACCAATCCAAACACGCGTTACAAAATTCAATCACCATTCGTCCAATCTAAAAATAGCAGCCCGTGACGTCACATTCCCTATAAAGAGACACTAGCGTGTGTGCGCAGTCAATCCATGCGACACAGTGATCATAAACATGACGGAAACTTAGAAGAAAATGAATTGGAGTGCACCGACCGTGGAGACTACCTAAGTGAACCCGGACTTACTTCCAGAAGAGGTGAATTGGGATTTTGTGGATTTTCTTTCGCAAGAATTTGTTCCTGAACCAGTACCTTCGTCACCTTCTCCTTCTTTACCACACGTGGAGAATTTTAAACAGAGACAGAAAGAAGAATTGGAGAAATTTATACAACAGCAAAAGGAAGCGGAACAAGCTTTTCTCCTACAACAACAACAAGAAGAGGTAAGAAAAAAACAAGAAGAAGAAGCAGCCAAGAAACAAGAGGGTGAAAGTCAAACCGTTACGGTACTGTTATATATTTTAGCGGAGTTAAGAAGTCTGAAACAAATGTATCAGACTTCTTTATTACGACCGAAGAGAAAAAGACCTTCCCGACCTAAACAATCCAACCCTGTGACAACACCTACCATACGACCCTTAATAATGTCTACCAAATCATCATCATCGACAGTACGCAGTCCAGAAGTAGGCCTTGGCCATGGCAAAGGCTTAAGACAGTTAAAGTTGATTGCTTCCTAAGTTTGTTGTTTAAAACCCACCAAGACCCAAAGGCCCTTTTCAGGGCCACACAAGTATTTCGAAAAGAGATAGTATTTCAATGGTCAACATCAATTAAAACTAAAAAATCCTTTTTTTTTACCCAATAGTAAGTGTGAATAATTGAGTGCATGAGTGTAGAATTTTATTCTAAAAATCAAAACCAAGAGGCACTTACGTTTTATAGACTGTTTATTCTGGTACAAATTTTACAATCTAATTCACAACACCACATACCACTTTAAAAAGTTCATAGGCTTCTTCTTCTTTTTTCTGTCTTCACTCTCTCTTTTTGTAAATGTCTTCACTTTGACAGCTTTTCCCTCCTCTTCATTTTCACTTTCTTCCCTTCTTTTTTTTCCCTCCTGTTTCAGTTTTTCACCTGTCTGCTTTCTTCTTGCTCTCCATAACTCCCCTCTTCTTCTTGCTCCTGTTGTTTCTTAGGGCAATCTGGAGACCAATGTCCTTTTTCTTGACAATGCTAATAGGTATCTTGACTTTTGTCTCTTTTAACCCCTGTTTTGTTTTTTTGACGGTCTGGACACTCTGAAAACCAATGCCCTTTTTTCTCACAGATATAGCAAGTATCTTGACTTTTATCGCGAAAGGAGGGTGAGTAGTCCATCAGCTGGTCTGAAGAAAATTGTCTGATGACCCCTCGCAAAGCTTTGATGAAAAGTTCGATTTGTGTAGTCTCGTCCATTTTTCTGCTCGGTTTGAGAGTGAAATGAATATTGGAAGTGCAAGACACACACCCTTTATAGACGCTGGTCTGTTATGGATATAAAGTAATCCATGGTGTTAAAACTTTAGTCATTTGACATTTTGCAGTCAAGATGAAACGATCCAATCCAATCAAAAAGAAAGGAGAAGAAGAACGTAAGAGACAGAAACGTGATCTATCGCCTCGTACCATTGCTGAAGTCTTGGCACAAATTCATGCCAGTGATTTTGAAGAGGACATGAGTGAACCAGAATCCAAACCCAGAGAGTCTGCACCGAACCCAAGTTCACCACCCTTAGTCAACCCTGAAAAGTACTATTCCATTCTAGAAACGGAAAAGCGCACCTCTAGAAAATTTAGAACAAATACACGGTGAAGTTTAAAGATTTCAAGTCCGACGTACCGCTGGAGAAAGCAGAAGAGTTCATCACCGAGATGTGGGATTCTTTGCTCACCACACTCAAGCGACAATGTCAACCGAAAGAAGACGATCGCTTGAGACTTTCCATACAACACGACGGCTTGAAATCCCTTGTTTGGATCGAGTTTAGTAGCCCTGCAGAATTGACCCCTTCCAAAGTCATGGACAAGATTCAACACCTGCAACAATCCAATGACACGTTTGACATCACCGATGGAAGAGCCACACTGGACGTGACCCGCGTCTCTCCTCCTCAAGAGACTGGACAACGCAAAAAGGTGTTATTGGTGAACGGCCTTCGCAGCATTAAGCGTAGCCTCGTTCAAATTCACAACTCTCAAGACCACATGTGTTTACCCAGGGCTATCGTGGTGGGACGAGCCTATGCCAACAACAACTACACGGCAGAATGGAAAATGGTCTGGGAGAACATTCGAAAATCAAACATAGCCAAACAACCAAATGAAGCAAAACTCCTGTTACAACAAGCCGACCTGTAAATAGACATACCCTGTGGCATTCCTAAAATGCAAAAATTGCAAGATGTCCTAGCTCCACGCTACACCTTGAAAGTGCACCATCAAGAAGTGTGCGGACCTCTGTTGTTTCGAGGCCAAGACTTTAAAGATGGAACATACATTCATCTCTATCATCACGATGAACATTTCGATACCATTACCAGTATCATCGCATTCCTGGGATACAGTTATTACTGTGAGAAATGTGACTATGGCTATAACAATCGAGAGCAACACAAACATTGCGGATCGAAATGCTCAAGTATGTTTGGCCTCTCAACCCTCTCTGGACGAAGGACAAGAACGATTACATTGTCCTGCTTGTCTGCGTACGTTTGTCAGCCCTGCCTGTTAACAACAACATCTCAAGACACACTATTCACGGCAGAAATATGCTTGTAAACTCTTGAGATTGAGCCCCACGTGTGGACAAGGCATACTTACCAATAATACAAAGGCACACGTATGTCCAGGAAAGAAAAAATGTCACATTTGTCATCGAATTGTGGACTTGAAACATCAATGCTACATGCAAAAATACCAACCCCAACAAGAGAAAGAGAATGATCACAAGAAGAAGAAAGGCAATTTCATCTTTTTCGATTTCGAATGCATACAAGAGACCGGCATTCACATTGCTAATTTCTGCGTGGCTCATCGAGCGTGCGAGAAGTGCATTCAAGAACCTATCTTTAGTCATTGCCCTCACTGTAGCAAGATTCATGGAGGACGTGAAAAAATCTTTCGGGGACCTAACACGCTAGCCGATTTCGCCCTATGGGTCTTAGACCCCACCGACAAGACATGGAGCCAAGAGGACATCGAACGTTACCGAGATTGTCATCGTCATGCCACGGTGATGGCTCACAATTTCTCCGGATACGATGGACAGTTTCTTTTGAGGTACTATACGGAACATGGTACCGAGCGTCCTAAAGTCACTTTGAACGGAGCCAAACTCATTTTCATGCAAGTGGGACAAGTACAGTTTAAAGATTCGATGAGTTACTTGGCCATGCCTTTGCGTCGAATGCCTAAAATGTTTGGAATGTCAGAAATATCTAAAGGGTATTTTCCTCACTTTTTCAATACCGAAGCCAATCAACATGCCATTCTACCCCATTTGCCTGAGGCTTACTATTACGACCCCGACAACATGCGTACCGAACAACGAGAAGCTTTCTACGCTTGGTACCAGGCCCATGCCTCAGACCCTTTTGACTTTCAGGAAGAAATGTTAAAGTGTTGTCGTTCCGACGTGGACATTTTACGGCGTTGCTGTGGAAAATTTCGAGAACTGTTCATGGAACACAGAGGGGTCGATGCTTTGAAAGAAGCTTGCACCAGTGCCAAAGCATGTACCTTAGTCTACCGACAACAATTCATGCCTGAAAACACCGTGGCTGTCATCAGTCCTCAAACGACCAACTATGTCAAACGTCAATACTCGGTCAAAGCCCTGCGCTGGTTACATTACTTGTGCACAAGGAAGAATGGATTCAACATGCCCGCAACGGAGGGGGCGAAAAGACCATCGTGTAACGAGTTTAACGGTTGCTTATTTCACGGATGTCCGGTCTCTTACCCTGGAAAGTGGCTCTAAAAATCAGTTTTTACATCGAACCATGGAAGACTTGTACCAGGCCACTTGTCAGAGACGCCTAAAGTTAGAACAGCAAGGATACCAAGTGGTGGAAATGTGGGAACACGAATACGATCACCGTTTGAAAATCGATCCCGAGTTTAAACGCATCGTGGAAAGTTACCAGTTCATGGCCCCCTGAATCCGAGGGATAGTTTGTACGGAGGAAGGACCAATACCACCTGTTTGCTGTACAAAGCCGACGAAGAGAAAGGAGAAGAAATCAAATACTTGGGCGTGTGTTCGCTATATCCCTACGTATACAAATATTGTCGCTTTCCTGCAGGACACCCGCAATTGTTAACGGAACACACTGACCTGAAAAACATTCGACAATATGAAGGTTCGATCAAGTGCAAAGTTTTGCTTCCCACAGACTTGTACCATCCCGTGTTACCTCACCATTGTCAAGACAAACTGATGTTTCCTTTGTGTCGTACTTGTGCCGAAACGTGCAACCAACACCAGCCTTGTCTGCACACCCAGAAAGAACGTGCCTTAACCGGGACGTGGGTCAGCGTGGAATTGTTCAAAGCTCTGGACATATGATACCAACTGTTATAAGTGTACGAAATTCCCAAGACACAACAATGCCACAAGGGTGACCCCAGTCAGAAAGGCGTTTTCACAGACTACGTGGATGCCTTTTTGAAACTGAAACAAGAAGCCAGTGGCTATCCTTCCTAGTGTCACACACCCGAAGACCAAAATACATTCAAAGAGAAATACTGGACACAAGAAGGCATTACCCTAGACCACATCGAGAAAATCGAAGGCAGGCGATCGTTGATGTTAAATTGCTTGTGGGGTAAAATGGCACAACGACCGTGTTTACTCAAGACGGAATATTTGACAGAACATTCCAGGTACTTCCAAATGATTCACGACAAAACCAAATACGTGGAACACGTGGACTTCGTTCGTGAGGATTTGATCTTAGTGAATTACGAAGAAGATCTGGACTTTGTTGAAGCCGACGAATTTGGAAATGTCATCATTGCGGCTTACGTGCCAGCTCATGCTCGCTTTAAACTGTACGAAGCTTTAGAACTGTTAGGGGAATGTGTCCTGTACATTGACACGGACAGTTGCATTGACATCGATCACCCGAGTCTACAGCACCCTGACATCGAAGGAGACCGTTTAGGAGTCTGAACAGACGAGCACCCCGACGAGAAAATTTTAAGTTTCGTAAGTGGCGGTCCTAAAAATTACGGCTACGAATACCGGGACAAACAAGGAGAAGTGCACGCGAAGTGTAAAGTGAAAGGATTGACTCTGAATTATCGTACCAGTCGAGTGGTGAACTTTGGCGTATTGAAAGAAGCCTTGCAGTCAGGAAAAGGTGAACACTTTAATGTGACCACCTATCAGCCAAACAAGATTATATGTTTACTCACTCACCACATCGTCAGTCGACCCTTGGAAAAAGTCTATCAAATCGTGTACCAGAAGCGAGTGCGACTTCCCATTCACTTTACTTTGCCGTATGGACATGTTGGTATTGATCTGTATATAAAAAGGGACAATGTCCAAGATCGATAGTTCATTGTGACTACCAAGACCAAGCGAACAAGATGAATCATTTGAAAGAGACAACATTCCAGTTTGGGGATTGTAAAAATGTTTTATCTTCCCTTAGTGTGACTAATATTGGATGGATAAGACCCATGCTTTGCGATGGAAAATGTCCGGAAGGAAACTGCAAGTGTCCATGCGGTAACCATTGTAATTGAGTAACGGAGTTAGCAGACGAGTGCGATTGTGAGTCTTGCGATGGGAACGATGCTGTACGTTGTGACCTTAGTGATGCCGTAAAGCATCATGGGAACTTTGTTTGAAAGTGACGCTGTGCGTGTCAAACCTGATGGATGCGAAAGCGATGCCACTCGTCCTCTTGGTTTCATTTTAAATGTGGATGTCAACCTTCACCTCTACCACCCTACGGATGTCAACAAGCCCTGAGCAAACTCCTGTTCATGTCACCCTACCCTCATCGAGATCCTGTGAAAGACGAATATTCGTTTCCTGTGCGTTTGTCGGAATACAGCAACTTTGAAAATCGTTTTCTATCGTTCAAAGGAAAATGGCCTAAGGATCTGGGAGGACCAACCACCGAAGAATTAGCCAGAGCCGGATCTTTCTACTTGGGCGAAGGGGATAAAGTCAAGTGCTTCAGTTGCGGTGTGTCACTTCACCACTGGGAACCGCAAGATTCAGCTTACCTGGAACATGCTCGATGGTCTCCCAGTTGTCACTATTTACCTTTAGTAGGACAATATATTTAAATGGATACTTTACAAGAGAACGTTCGTGCTTTGCCTGTGGAGTTGAAAGAACGCATTTACTGAGAACTGGTCAAAATACAAGTGAAACGTAAAGAACAATTGCATCCGTTACGTCACCGGTGTTTTAACCACTGGTACCTGAATGCTATACAAGGACTGATTCAGTTGAAAGTGTTTCATTGGACAGATATTCATGAACGACCCCATGGTTTTAAAAAGGATTGGTTTGCTATTGATAATTATATGTACTACATTGTAAACTCACTGCATCGAATTCCAGACGAAGAGTTAAAGACTTACCAGCATCTTTTACACAATGTCAAATTAGTGAAAGAGGAAACATCTGAATGAATTGCAATGTGTAAATTAGTGACGAAACCATTTAAATTCGACACTGAAGTAAAACCATGTCTGTGCAAACGGTACATTTCTTGTGGCAGACAAAACAGGATTTAGTATGACCTATTCATGGATACTTTACAAGAGAACATTCGCGGTTGGCCTGTGGAGTTGAGAGAACGCATTTGCCGAGAACTGGTCAAAATACAAGTGAAACGTAAAGAACAATTGCATCCATTACGTCACCAGTCTTTGAACCACTGGTACCTGAATGCTATAATAATAATAATAATAATAATAATAATAATAATAATAATAATAATAATAATAACAATAATAATAATGAGGACTTTGTATAGCGCCTAATCTTTAGAAGCTCTAAGCGCTTTATAACTATAGACAACACCTATAAGATAAGAAACATAATAATATTTTTACAAAAACAAACAACATGAAATTAGAAAAACATTATATATAAAAACAAACAAAAATATTTAAAAAAATAATCTGAGAATATTTCAGGTAAGAAACATGATTAGGTCTGTAAGTTTGTTCTTGCTGTCGAAATAAGTGAGTTTTGAGAGCCCTCTTGAATGTGATCACTGTGTCTTTGTGTCTAAGTTAAGTGGGCAATTCATTCCACGTTGCTTGGCCCTGGTATGCTAAAGAACACTGTCCATACAACTTTGTTTTCATACTTGGAATAATGAGTATACGATTGCCAGAAGTGGAGCGTAAGTATCTTGCTGGTGTGTACACAAGAGTGAGGTCAGATAGGTATGTTGGACTAGAATCTGACAGTGAAATGTAGCACAGAGAACAAATTTTGTGTTTGATTCTGGATCGAATGGATAGCCAGTGTAGGGTACAGAGCAGCGGGGAGGTGTGCTCTGATCGTGGTACTCTAAGTATGATCCGAGCAGCTGTGTTTTGAACTTTTTGAAGTTTCTGCAGTAGATATTGAGATGAACCAGACAGAATTGAGTTACAATAGTCCAGTCTTGAAAGTACTAATAAACACACAAGTGTTTTAGTGGCATCAACTGAAAGATATTTGCGAATTGAGCTGATGCGTCTCAGCTCAAGATATGCAGCCTTGCATATGTTCATGACATATTGGTGCAATGTGAGAGTACTGTCCAGAGTAACACCTAGGTTTCGTACTCATTGTGCCAATTTAATGTTGGCGTTGCTGATATTTATTATTTTAGGTAAAGGATGCGAATGAGAAAGTATTTTCTTTGTGATCAGAATGGTCTCAGTTTTATCATCATTCATCTGCAGCTTGTTACAAGTCATCCTTGATTTCACATGAGAAATGCACCTCTCTACACCTTGGATGGTAGCTTCAACTTCAGTTGGGTGGCTAGTTTTGTATATTTGCGTGTCATCAGCGTATAGTTGATGAAACACTGGATGATTATCTATGACACTTGAGAGCCACTGAGTGTACAGAACGAAGAGAACAGGTCCAAGAACAGACCCCTGTGGAACACCACAACATAGATCAACTGGGTTGGAGTGTATTCCATTTGCAGATACAATCTGTGTCCTGTTGACCAAGTAAGACTTGAACCATAGTAAGGCTGTATTATGAATGCCAAATACATGCTGGAGACGGTGAAGTAATATATCATAGTCTATTGTGTCAAATGCTGCAGACAAATCAAGGAGGGTGAGGACTGTAATCTTTCCGCTATCCAATGCAGAGAGAATGTCATTAACTACTTTTAGAAGAGTAGTTTCAGTACTGTGGCAAGGGCGATATGCAGATTGTACATTGCTAAAAAGACTGTTTCAATTTAGATGAGATACAAGCTGGGATAGAACAACCTTTTCTAAGATTTTTGAAATGAATGGGAGATTAGAAACTGGGCGGTAGTTCTTTAAATCTTTATGGTCTAGTGTTGTTTTCGTCAGCAGAGTCTTTACAATAGCAGCTTTGAAAAATGATGGGAATTCCCCAGATGATAGAGAGGTATTAATAACATCAGTTAGTGAAGGCAATACTGGATCTAAGCACTCAAGCAGCAGTGATGTGGGAATTGGATCAAGTTCACATGACACGATTGTACGTACGAAATCCATAGAGACAGGTTCAAATGCTGCTAATGGTTGCCGCTCAAATTCTTTATCCCAGCTGTATGGTGACGACAAGTCAATTGAAATTGCGGTGTCAAGCTTAAGAGGACTGATTGAGTTGAAAATGTTTCAATGGAAAGATATTGTTGAACTGAACAAGGACAGTAAGACTTTGGTGTCTACTCATCCTACTGCTTACATGTTAGCTGTTCTACAACGAGTACATGAGGAAGAGTTAGTGGATTACCATAATCTTTTACCTGATCGAATTTTGTCTCTAGAGGAAAATTCTCTGCGATGTGTAGTGTGTGAACTAGAGACACCACAACAGTTGGTTCAGCTACTGGAGTACAATCTGATTTGTACAGAAAATTCACTTATTACCTCTGAAAAGTTTGGATTTAGTATGATCTATTCATGGATACTTTACAAGAGAACATTCGTGGTTTGCCTGTGGAGTTGAGAGAATACATTTACCGAGAACTGGTCAAAATACAAGTCAAACTTAAAGAACAATTACATCCGTTACGTCACCAGATGTTTAACCACTGGTACCTGAATGCTATAAGAGAACTGATTCGTCAGAAATTGTTTCATTAGTCAGACCTTGTTCAACACTTTGAGGTCACCAATGATCGACATGTTCATAATTTTGGTTACTTCGAGATTCACCTAGTGCAACGCATTGAGGAAGACAAGTTAAAGGATTACCAACATATTTTACTTGGAATCTGCTTAGAGAAAGAGGAAACTTCTAAACGAACTCTGAAGTGTAGGTTACAGTATGCAACATTTACATTTCCAACTGGAGAACGAAGATCTCTAGCTAGAAAGTACCTTTATTGCATCCGAAAAAAAGAGAATATAAAAACAGGCTGTCATGCCAAGGATTTTATCACATGTGATTGAAAAGATTCCGTGGAAGGAACTCAATGACCATATTCAAACCGTGGATTATTACCATCAATTATTACACAAACTGTATCTATTCAATTTGGGTCGAGAAGTGGTGTGTGTCTTAGTGACTTGTTTTCTAGGATTTCGTTTACCAGCCGATTCCTTGTGGACTGTTTACGAACAGTACCTAACACCCAATTCAACATGAAAGTGGTGCATTTAAATGGTCACGAAAGACTCCTTTTGCTCAAAGCTTTGCGTTTACATCTGGATACTGCTCGACCTCTACGGGAAAAAAAGATTCGTCAACTTTTAGCTACCGAAGACGTGTATGACGATGTGTGTATGTAGCTTGTGACTTACACACCCATTGGACAGATATACGTGCCTGGAAAAAAGGGGGTTTTGAGGCTTGGACCCAAGAAGTGGCCCAGTATGCTCGAAAGTTGTGATCCTTCCTTTCAACGTTCAAAGAAAAAAGTAACTTTTCAACCTGTGTTGGTGACAGTACCAGAAGAAGAAATCGTCACTCAGGACAGAACTGTCGTGGACATTCCTGAAAGACCCTTTCGGGAGGACACTTGTGTGACCTTACCACTGTTGAACTGGCCAGAACATTACCCAAAACATGTTGTACTTTACTTGTTTCTATTCCACGTTGATCGTTTTCATAAGCCTTTTATCGTTGTACTTAAGAAGCCTTTGGCTTTTATGTAATTTCGTCTTTCGTGTTCATGTTTAAAACATTCAATAAATTTGTCCTGAAAAAAGTATAAAAACTCATGTCTTGTCTGATTTCGTGTCACAAGTGACAATCCTAACACTATGGCTACCTCTGCTGCCTCTGCTCCCTCTTCCTCTACTGTCAAAGTCATCGATGAACACTTAGATCGTCTCAGCTGGGAGGCTTTGTATCTTCGCCATCCCTTTAACATGCTCATTTCTGGACCTAGCGGTTCGGGCAAAACCAAATTTGTCAAACATTTGGTCGAACATAAACATCATTTGATCGATCGTCCACCTCAACTCATCGTGTGGTGTTACAAAGAGTGGCAATCGGCGTACAGCCTCTTGCGAGAAAGTCATGGCGATTCCATCGTGTTTGTGGAAGGCATTCGTAAAGAAGACGATGGAATCGTGTCTGACTCAGGTGAAACCCATTTGGTCATTTTCGACGACATGTTAGGAGAAGACGAAGAAGAAATTAAACTTTGGTTTACACGCAAAGGGCATCATCGTAATACCATTGTCATTTACATCACTCAAAATTTGTTTCAACAAAGTAAAGCCCATCGCACCATCAGTCTCAATGCTCATTACGTGGTCTTGTTTAAAAGACCTCGAGATAAATCGCAAGTGCAAGTCTTAGCCAAACAGTTAGGAACACCTTGGCTCACTCAGGCGTACGACGATGCCACTCAAGCTCCACACGCCTATTTACTCGTCGGTTTGAAACTCAATACCCCTGATGATTTGCGATTTCGTACCCAATTGTTTCACCACTGGCGCCAAGGCGGAGGGCCTGTCCTGTACACGTCTTCGTCCTCGACTTAACCCCAAAAAATCTATCAAAACCTTAGACACTTTTCGTCTGTCTCACACAGTCTCAACATCACGTCCATTCAGTCACATCTTCGCGTCAAATTGATTCGTGCCTTGTATGGCATCAGTTGCGAAAAAAAATCCACAAATACGGGCTCGTGTCTTAGAAACCAGTCTCAAAGAAGTCTTACGATGGTTCACGGTGAGAGCACGTCAATTACTGCAAGGCATCCTTCAGAGTCCTCATCAAACCAAACGCTTTTTGATCGAAACAAAGTCGCTTTGACGCAACTGGCCGATCCCCGCATCGACACTCAAACCAAAAAACATATCATTTTGAAACCCGAAGGGAGCGGTACTCTAGGAGGTGTCATCATTCGCTCTCTCTTTAAGTTCTCCCCAAGAAAAAATGCAAACGAAGCCCCAAGAAGAAAAAGAGCTACGGTGTCAAGACCAGGTCACCAAGAAGACCCGTGTCTCCAAGAACTTCTCCAGTGGCGGGACCCTCCCCTTTCCGGTCACCACCCCGGTAAAAGAAAAACCCACAGAAAACTAGTCGCAAAAGAGGCACTTTGACCAGGACACAACCTTACACTCGCAAACCACGACCTGCAAGGAACGGTGACCGCGTCTCCGGTAGCATCAGGTTCATTCACTTCTCCGTTGATGACACCAAGAACTGAGAAGTACCTGGAGACGTTGACAGCACCAAGAACTTCTCCGTTGATGACACCAAGAACTTCTCCAGTGGCAGGACCCTCCTCTTTAGCGGCAGTGGCCGCTGCTCACAAAGTACCTTCTCCCAAAATCAAAGTCCAAGAGAGATCGGGCATTTTACAGAGTTTACTGGATTTGTCCAAGCAAAAACTGGTTCCTTTTAGTCCGTTACGTACCCCTGCACGACGTGTCATGCCTGTCCTCAAGTTGATACGACGCAAAGACAATCAGTGGCGACGCGTTCCAGTATAAAAAAGGCTGCGATAACAGTAGGGGTATCAGTGAACTCCCAAAAGATGTCACCTCAAAGAAGTGCACACCGTCACTATTGTCAAAAAAGAAAGAGACAAAGACAGGCTCGTCATCCGACAAAGCGTTTAGCCAAGCATCGACTTTACCCTAAGAAAAGACACAATCGTTCAAAGAAAAAGAGGAGTCACCAAAGGGGAGGATTCCTTGGCAATTTTGGAAAACACATTGTTACCTTTATGACAAAGCGATAGTTCCAAAAAAACAGAAAAAAGCGCATGTGCTTAGACGTCACCGTTGGTGTATTTTTGGTGAATGTCACGGAACTCACAAGCGAAGATGTCACCCTCCAGAAAACATCCCTCTTCTAAACCACAAGGAAAGAAATGGAAAGGACTGCCTCCTCGTTTAGTCAAACATGGGGATATGTTATCTATCCTGTCCAAAGCTGCTTAACCCCGTACGAAAAAAACTTATTCAATCAGCCCCCAAAGAGGTCATTGATACCTTGTGCGAATGTTGTTTGAACGTTTTGAAAGGCACGATCCCTTTGTCCAAGCACCAGAAACAATGCTTAGGCAAACATCGTCACGTTCCTCGCCAAATGGTTCAAAAGAAAATTCCCATTCGTCAAAAGAAGAAGATGTTAGTCCAACGTGGAGGAATTGTACCCCTCTTGTTAGGCCCTTTGCTGAAAACTCCTTGGTAACCATGTTGCGAAGACTCGTGGGAGCAAGATAAAAAGGACCTCTTAAGTCCCAAGATCTCAGACGTAACCCTTGACATTCAATGGACGGACGAAAACTAGCTTTAGTGCCTTACAAACGATGGATGGAATACCATCGTTGGCAAGAACAACGGACCCCGCATTTACCTCCCAATCCCAATTTGAGCGAGATGTTCCAGTTTCAAGATGAATTGCAGTCCTTGATGGATCGCCAAGATTTGTCCGAAACAGAAAAATCGCAAAGGTACGGTCAACTCTTGCAACGACTGCAACTCTTTCACCAAAAAGCTTTCGACGAAACAGCTCTTCCCACTCTGAAAGATTTTAAGACCTTGATGAAAAGTCCATCCCCCACACTACCACCACCACCACCACCACTACTACCATCCCCAGGGGTCACCAGAGACGCTATCCCACGAAGGCCTGAGGAAGAAGAGATGCGAAGTTTTTCAAACACCGTCAGCAGCTCCCCTTTCTAGTAAGATTGCAGCATCCTTGTTGACCCCTTCCCCCACATCCCAAAGAGAAGAAATGAAAGCTTGGGTTAAAAAGATGATATCCACTCCTCCTTCGACAGAAGTGAAAAAGAAAGCAGGGAAACCAGAAGTGAAAAAAGAAAAGAAGACCAAAGCCATTCCATTGCCACCTCCACCACTACCTTCGACTTCTACTCCCGTAGCCCATCGGACACGTAAATTCGCACCAAACCACCCTTTCGCATCATTCCAAGTAGCATCAGCGAAGAGTGGGTCACTTATTAACAGAAAAATGGAAAAAGTATTAGCTATCATTTACTACGACCCATCCCATCCTGCAGGTTACGGAGGAGTTCAAAAATTGTATCCTGCTGCCAAAACTCGACTGAAAAGTCTCCGTTTACCTCAAGTACAACGATGGTTACAAGAACAAGATACTTACACTTTACACAAACCCATTCCACCCAAATGTTCCAGAAGTCGAACCCATGTGGAAGGCATCGATCATCAATGGCAAGCCGATTTAGCCGATGTCTCTCATTTGGCCAGCTACAATCGCGGCTACAAATATTTGTTTTGTGTCATCGACGCCTTTTCCAAATTTGCCTGGGTCGTACCATTGATTTCCAAATTGAGCAGTGAGTTAGTGCGAGCCCTGCAACGGGTGTTGAAACAAAGTGGTCGTCACCGTCTTCGATGGCAAACGGACAAAGGTACCGAATTTCTGAACCAAGCTTTCCAAAAAGAATTAAAGAAACGTGACATTCATTTTGTTACCACCGAGAATCCTGAAACCAAGGCCCTCATCGTTTAACGTTTTCAACGCACTTTGAAAAAAACGCATGTGGAAATATTTTACGCATCACCACACTCTGAAGTACATCGACAACTTACCGCACATGTTGCAAGCGTACAACCAATCTTACCATCGAAGCATTTGACGTGCCCCGCAAGAGGTGACTCCCGACAACGAAGTGCTGGTGTCTGAGTGCCTGTTTGGTACGTCCCCGACGAGGGCTGTCCCCAAGAAAAGTGGAGTGTTGGCCGTAGGGGATTGGGTACGCATTGACAAAACCAAACGCACTTTCGACAAAGGTTACTTACCTAATTGAACGACCGAATTGTTTCGTGTCAGTGGACGAGTGCATGGCCATCATCCTGCCGTCTATAAATTGGAAGACATGAACGGAGAAGTGTTAAAAGGAACGTTTTATTTGCCCGAGTTACAACGTGTCACCAAAAAAGAAGACGACGTGTAGGACATTGAAAGCATTCTCGAACGCAGAACCCGTAAAATAGGCAAACGACGTGTCAAAGAAGTCAAAGTACGTTGGAAAGGATATCCACCCAGTTTTGATTCTTGGATCAACGCTTCGCAAGTCATCGACTATAAAAAGAAGTGATCATCATGCCCTTTCACACAGACTCAGCTACTGCGACCACTCCTTCACCCAGTTCTTCTCTGCAAGACTTACAAAAACAGCCCTTGTGGGTGTGGTGTGGAGAACGTGTGCCTAAAACGCAAATCGTCTTATTCTGCCAAATCTTTGTGGTGTATTGTGTCATCGGTGCAGCCATTGCCAATTTGAGTTTGCAACAAGGAGACAAACAAATGTGGACCATTTTATTGAGCAGTTGCATCGGTTACCTGCTTCCCAATCCCTTTCTGAAATTCACTTCGAACGGGAACAACGGGAACCTTGTGTCCATTGCCAGTGGCAGTCACCATTCCAATAACAACAACCATATTTTGGGCGGAGACACTCCTCTGACTTCCAGTAACCCATCGGACAGCCACAGAACTCTGGAATTATGAGTCGCACTAACCAGTTTTACTTAACCTTACCCAGTGACAGTCCCATGGAGGTATTTCCCAACAACACGTTGTGCTGTTACACGGCCAAACTACCTCAGGCCATCCAATCAAATCACGAAGCTCATTGGGAACTGGCTTTGGTAGAATGATTCACTCGACCCAAGTCCTCAATGTCCTTCCCAATCAAATATTTTTTTCATTGGAAGTTCATGACGAACAATTGCAACAGTACTTGGATACCAAGGTCAAATATGATAAGAAAGCACCTAGCACAAAAAATCAAAAGTCGACCACCTATCACTTGTTCATACCTCCAGGCTATTATTTTAGTGGACAACATTTGGTCAGCACTATTGCCTCCATGTCGTGTTTCTTAGAGCTTTGGAGAGTTTAAAAAAAAGTGTCACCCTGGAGTGCCATAAAGTAGCTCGTCGCTTCCTGGTGAAATGTCCTGAGGGGAGTAAAATCATGTCGATTTTATTTTGTCCTGAATTGTTTGACATGTTAGGCGGAGACATGGAGATGAGAATGGCCATGACGAAGAAAAAGGAAATACCAGTCATTTCTGACAACGATTCTTTTACCAAGTTATTTCGTTCCCCGGTAGAAATGAACCAAGGACTGACTTTGATCTTTGTTTACTTCGATGTGGTGGAGTATAACGTGGTGGGACACACCTCCGTACCGTTATTACGTGTAATTCCTTTCAAAGTGGATTCTGCCACGAATGCTGACGAGGAAGGTGGAAACACTTATCACGTACACCGCGATTTTGTACATCATCATTTTTTTTCTGTTAGCAAGTCTTATTTGGACACGGTCAACATTGCTATTAAAGGAGATCTGGGACAAAATATTCAATTCACCAAAGGGAAAGTCACGGTGAAACTCCATTTTCGAAAACGGTTCTCTAACGACTCGTAAGTCATGTATCCAGTGTACCGAGGCGTTGCTCGACAGCGAGGACACGGTTTAGGACATATGTTAAAATCAGCCTTTCTTTCGGTGACTCCGGTGTTGAAACCGATGGTGACACGCGGATTGCACGCCTTGAAAGATGCGGCATTGACACACGGTAAAGAATTTCTCCAAAATGTCATCATCGACAAAAAAAAACTCTAAAGAAGCCTTCTTCAGGGCAGTCAAAAATGTCTTGTTGCAAAATAGGCAAAGACCTTTTAGGCCGACAAGAAACGCCTATAAATGCCCTGCACGCTGCCGAGTCAGGCATTCCTACTTACCTGACACCACAACAAGGACAAGGTAGAAAGAGACGACGAAGAAAACACCCTTTTACCAGACTTCACACTTCTAAAGCTAGAAAGACAAAGAAAAGAATAACCGTTCGAGACTTAGACGTTTTTGATTATTAAAGCATTGTGAAACAGAACAATGATACATCGAGTCTTGCACCTGTTCCAAGTCGGAACTGGATCTGTTTGCCATGCCCCCCCCCCCCCCAACTATCATTACCATGCAAGAATCCCAATGGGTGGAATTTCATCCTGTCTCCTCTTTGACAGCCTCAGCTCCCATCGAGTTTGAAATCAAAGGACAGCCAGAAGATTATATCGATCTGAACAATAGTTACTTGTACCTGAAAGTCAAAGTTGTAGATGAGGACAATTCGAGTCTAGATGGTGATGAGGTAATAGCTCCGTCAACAATTTCATGCATTCCTTCTTTATTGGAGTGGACTTGTACTTGAATAACAAACTAGTCAGTAGCAGCATGGATACTTACCCTTATCGAGCGTACCTGGAAAATTTCTTGACGTATGGAATAGACGCCAAGAACACCCATCTCAATGCCTGTGTGGTATGGGAACCTGATGATGCGGGTCAGTTTGAAGAATCGGAAATTGATACAAAGAAAGACCACAATGAGGGATTTGTAGAACGAACAAACAAACTCATAGGAGTCAACAAAAGTTTAGAACTGATGGATCGTTTGCATTTTGACATGTGGTTGCAAGAAAAGTATTTGCTGAACGGCGTAAATGTCCGCTTGAGACTGAATCGTATTAGTACCGCTTTCCATTTGATGGATACTGCTGCTGCTGCCAATTGCAAAACTGTCATCGAGGAAGCCAGACACTACGTACGACGTGTGGAAGTGTTACCTAAAGTGGGAAACGACATTAGTGAACGTGAATGGAAGCATGAAGTTACCCGGGATTTTGTCAGAAGGCAAGTGACAAACATGAAATTAGCTATGGATCTGGTGAAAGAGATAATAGAAGAAGAAGTAAAAAGGCTAAGATGCTTCATCAATCCAGAGTATGTGAAGATTGGTCACTTAAAGGAAGCCATAGATAATGTGATAGAAGTAAGGTGCTTTTTGGAAGACGTAATGGAATGGACAGAGTGGTCCTATGTCAAAAGAGGTCTGGACCAGCTAAAGAATGCGGAAGAACTTATGAGAAAAGTGATGGAGGAAGAAGTCATGAAGATCAAAGAGAAATGGAGTAAGGAACGAAAGGATAGGGAAAACAAAAAGAAAAAGGAAGAGTTTGAGAGGTTAAATAATAATTGGATGAAGATACAAGCCAAGTTCAGAGCGTTGGGCCATCCTGACTGGTTACCAGGGTCAGAAATAAAGAAGAAGAAAGGATTATTAGGAAAGATAAGGGGGTCGATGAAGAAGTGGAGGAAATAAAAGAAGAAGAAGAAGAAGAAGATGCGTCTTATTCTGTAACTCACTGAATGATCTTCTTAGTGGCACTCTGTGTATTTATATATATATATATATATATATATATATATATATATATATATATATATATATATATATATATATATATATATAGCCATTGTTCGTCTGCTTTCACGCAACTTCTCGAAAATTAACACATTAATTATGTATGTCAACACAATTTAGAATGCGGCATTTTTCAAAATGTCACATTTTATATGCACCTTTCACATTATGTAACATTTATTGAGCATCAGATTGCTCGTTTTTATAAGATTTTAGCTTAAAATCAGGCAACCCTTATATGTCTTTATCGGGATGGGATAATGATGCATGGGGACAGGCAATTATCATGGTTTAGTAATCGGATAATTTTCTTTCCAAAAGGATGTTGTGTTATTTTCATTTTAGTTTGTTTTTACTGCATGAATAAAATTTAAGAACAGATTGTGTATGAATACACGTGTACATTTTGAAGTTAATGAACCATAGGTTGCTCAAGATATTTAAAATAAATCAGACAGGTAGTTAGTTAGTTGTACTTATACTAATTGTTCGCGTAGAGTTATAGAAAAAAAAATGGATAGTACGCCTAACATTTTATCAAAGTTAATTTCGAACGAATTACAGCCAGTGAATCGTAAATAAAACCTAAGGTAGAAACTGGAAACTAACTTTCGATATTTCATCCACTCTGTACCTGAAACCTAAACGACAGACGGAATGTTTACCTCATTTTGATCATATCATGCGGTCATAAAAATTTACGTATTTAAATATTATCAAAGGATGTGTATACTCCTATATTCTAATCCAAAACGTCTTGTAAATTAAACACTTGAAGTATTTCAGTCATATCGCTACGATGTCTGAAGTGTGATATTTTATAGTGATGTCCAGCACTGGGGCATCATGCCGTAGACATGTAGCATGATGTCCCACCCAGTCACATTATCCTGACCCCAAGCCGACCAGTCCTAACACTAATATATTAATGCTGAGGGCCAAGCGAGACAGCTGTTAGTACCATTTTTGTAAGTCTTTGGTATGACTTGGCCAGGGTTCGAACCCGCGACCTCTCGCAAAACTCACGTTGCTGTGCACCGAACAATGTTTGGAGCAATAAGGGAATACGATGTTTACCAATCACAAATCAACCCTATATCAACTAAATAGATTAAAGTCACGATGTTTAAACATATTAACAGCCGTAGTCTGAAATAAATGTCCCATTTGGTTTTGTCTAAATCTGGACTGGCCTTTGATTTTTTGAAGAGTTTAGCCCAACACAAGTGTTTTAATGTAAATAATTAATGAAAAGTAACTTACCCATAAACTTGATCTTAATATTTATTCAATCATTTATTAACCAATTAATGTTTTAACTAGCAAAACAATTAGTACTATATGCAACTACTGAGAAACAATCGAATTGCTTTTTCGTTCCTATATGTATTTTGTTCTGAAGACATTGAACGCGAGTCAGAAACAGATCTTTAATTTTGAGTCACATTCCATAGCAGACAAATTAAAATTAGACCGTTGCCAGAGAGTCTCAGGTGATAGAAAACAAACTCCGTGAGTCTTTGACAACGGTGAATATAAATTAAGCAACCCACTCGTAGGTGTGGTTGTAGTAGTAATTATGATGGCGTCAAATGACATAATGTTTACTGCGGAAATCATCGATCACACAGAAAGTTATTTAACTTCGTCAGTTCTGCCGATAAATTGATCAAAAGTTTGCGATAAAGTTCGTTCTATTAGATATCGTACCACTCAATACAGGCACAACAGTAAATTAACTTCCGTTCTTTCCTGAAAGGTCGGATATTATCGATTTATACGGTAATGCTTAGGCTTCCGAATAGAATGATCTGTCAAATAAACATACTCAGTGTAATGATTTAATTTGACATTGTTTAGTTTTTGATTAACGGGTGAGACGTTGTCGCGTATTTGATTAATGTATCATATTTCAAGGATTAATCACGAATTTGTACACAGAATTTGAAGACCGATAGAGACGAAGCGAAATAAATATGTAGGCTATATACTTTCATACATTAGTTAGAACGAGGAGAATACAGGAAACGAAATAATGGTCCTCGCACATTAATCGTGTATTACCCGCCCACTCTCATTATATTTATATATAGCTAGATATGACCAGGAGAGAAAAGGAAGCGGAGTAGGGGAGTAGGGGTTGTCGCATTTTAATAATTTGTTACTCGCCGCCCCCCTCCTCCCCCCAGTTATATATATATAGTTGGATATGACCAGGAGAGAAAAGGAAGCAGAGTAGGGGTTATCGCATATTAGTCATTTGATACTCGCTCCCGGCCCCCCACCAATTATTGCCCTACCTTAGAAGTCTTAAGATGTTTTTTCAGCAACCTCCCCTCCGCGGATTTGGTGATGAAAAGCCGGTTCGACGCACTATAGGAGGTGTTATATGCCCAAAAACATGTTATAATAGATGTGTAATTGAGACATCCATTTGGCTTTTACCTTGATTATATTCCAGCTGGAAGGGTCGTGGACCATTTGAAAGATTGAGGTTATATAGCAATGTTACTTTGCATTACACGAATTCTTAGCTTTCTTGCCTTTAGTTTTCTTTGGGTATATCAGAACATACTCGGCACATTTCTTTTACGTGCTTGCGTGCCTACATACATACCTACCTACCTACCTACCTACCTACATACATACATACCTACACACACACACACACACACACACACACACACACACACATACATACATACTAGGCACATTTCGTGGATTTTAGTGATCTAATAAACTGAAACATATTCAGGCCTTCCCAAAACTAACGGTATATATAGTTCTTTCTTAGAGGCAATTGACATTTCTCATTCAAATACAAAGTCATGTTCATCTTCCACCACATTGCAAAAAAATACAAATCCGGTGATCCATTGAAGTACATTGAAGTCTTTTCTAGCTCTGTGTTTTAATACGTTATGTAATGGCTGAACTCCTTTATTCTTTGAAAGGTATTGACTAATATTTGTTATTCTTACTATATCCACTTACTCTTTATAAACATAATTGATGACCAATACGATATATATATATATATATATATATATATATATATATATATATATATATATATATATATATATATATATATATATATATATATATATATATATATATCTACGGGACAACCCTGTATATAATACTGAAATTAACGATGCATATGATCCTTTAAATTATAATTATGTAGATTATTTCACATTAGCACAATGATAACACCTTTTCTGTTTGCAATCCTTCTCCTGCTTAATGGTGAGTCTGTTTCGAAATGGTCTAAATTATAATTAGTTGTACCACAGTCTGTCAGTAGGACCTGTCCTTTAAGTGGCCATGTACATATTTATGTTTCAACAAAAAAGAACATATTTTTCGCTGTGGTCAAACTAATAGTCGCGAGAAGGTTTATACACGCTTGCGTCCTAGAGGTAAAAGTATGTTGAAATAAAGGTTACTTGCTTTATATTATGGTCATGCCTTCTTAGATAAGTTCACAGTGATTGTTGTCCTTCATGCAAATTATGTTCTTTATGCAAATGCTAAATCATTTGTGATATTTAGAATAAGATAGATTCTTTATTTACATTTAATTAAAGCAATTAAAAAACGACACTCTATTGTGTCTTGAAACCAGACTGCTATTTTTAAAAAAATTGCATTTGGTTTCAATTTTTTAAAATATAATTAAATACCTCATATGCAAAATATTTAAATGTAACTAAATGTTGTTCAGCAATCTCAATGAATTCATGAAATGAAATATCTCTTTACCGTATATTTTAGACAATTTTTTCGACATCAGTTAGAAGAATTGGTACGATATATATATATATATATATATATATATATATATATATATATATATATATATAGCCATTGTTCGTCCGCTTTCACGCAATTGTTCGAAACATTAACACATCAATTATGTTTGTCATCAAAATTTAAAATGGGACATTTACCAAATTTTCACATTTGATATGCACCTTTCACATTATGTAACATTTATTCAGCATTAGATTTCTCGTTTTTATAAGATTTTAGTTTAAAGTCTAGCAACTCTTATATGTCTTTATCGGGATGGGGTATTGATGCATGGGGATTGGGAATTATCATGGTTTAGTAATCGGATATTTTTTCTATCCACAAGGATGTTGTGTTATTTTCCTGGTAGTTTGTTTTTACTGCAAGAACAAAATGAAGAGAATAGATTGTCTGTGAATACATTTTGAAGTCAATGAACCATAGATTGCTCAAGATATGTAAACTGATTGAGGCAGGTAGTTGTACATATACTAATTGTTCGCGTAGAGTTCTAGAACAAAAATGGATAGTATGCCTAACATTTTATTGAACGGAAAGTATATCAATGTTAATTTCGAACGAATTACAGCCAGTGAATCGTAAATAAAACCTAAGGTAGTAACTGGAAACTAACTTTCGATATCTCATCCACTCTGTACATGATATTAAACGACAGACGGAATGTTTGCCTGATTTTGATCACATCATGATTTCATAAAAATTTGCATATTTACATATTATCAAAGGATGTGTATACCCCTATATTCTAATCCAAAACGTCTTGTAAATGAAACACTTGAAGTATTTTGTTATTTGGATTACTTTGCTTTCATCTATTTTAAGATAACTAGTACATTGATGAAAAACCTACTATGCAAAGCATAAATATAATAGTGGGAATGTGTAAAGTAACGACTATATGGTCTTAAACAAAGTAACAGAAAGAAGCAAAACACCTTAGCTTTGTAAAATGCAACAAAGTATTTCTCTAGGTTACATAGTTAAAATTTAAAAGGAACATACAGTATTGTGTATTAAATCCCAAATAAACATAAATGCTCCGTCGTGACCAACTAATAGAGTGTTCCGAATGAATTCCAATATTGAATGTGCTGATGTACCAATAGTCTTGAATAGTTTCATGTGCCACAATCTTGATTTACCACAAAGATAGAATCCATAATATATTTAAATGAATTCAGAATAATGCTTTAATCAAAACAGTCAATGAGGACATTGCAATGCCAATGAATAATTAAAATAAATGATAGCTGAACACAACTGAAAGTGATCCATCATAATGAGACTACAAGAGGAATAAGTATTCTATTTACTTCTTTCTTATATATATACAGACTGGACCCATGTCACAATACCGCTTTCTGTCTAACAAATCTCAATAATCATTATGGAAAATTACACCAAACTGTAAACAAGACCATGACTTAAATTTAAATTCAAGTAAACATTATGCCAAAGCTCAGAGAGGCAATATGATTTTCAATTGAAAAACCACGGTACATTAGTTAGGAAAGCCAAAACTCCTATTCTCATTTACAGACAAAGGGTAAAGAAAACAAAAATCATCGCATGACAGTAGCAGTTACGTGAACTCTGTTTTTCTTTGCTTACGTTTGTTTCCTAAATTTAAGTCTACATATTGAAAGTTTATAATCTCATAGTAATCAACTTGGGACATAATCCAAGAAATGAAATGATAACTCAAAACGAGGCTAACCGCTGAAGGTGCTGGTAGACGGTGTTATTGATCAACTATCGCGTTCATTCGTGAGGTTTCTTTATTGGTTAATTGTATCGTTATAACTGTACCAGTATGATCTGTGTTCATGTGTCAAGACTTTCTCTTGTGTAAGTTTGGCAAATATTGCAAACATGTTTATAAACTGCCACACTGCAGACATCGTAGTGAGTTGATTGAAAAATGATTAAAGCGACGTTAAAAATCAAAATCACACACTCACACACACACACACACACACATTTATTTTGTTGTCAAAATCTCATCAATGCTTTTCTGAATTTTTCTTTTCGGTAATATGGGGCACTGGCGCTGACACTGGCACATATAGTGAAAGTGGTGGCAGCGGGACACGATCAAGTGGTGGCGAGGGCACTGGTGCAGGACCAGGTAGCGGAGATGGTGGCATGGGCATGGGCACTAGTGGTATCGGTGGTACTGGTACTGGAATTGATGGTAGCGGGACAGGAACTAGTGGTGGTGGGGGAAATGGCATAAGTCCAAATAGCAGAAGTAGTAAGAGCACCACGGGATCAAGTGGTGGTGGGGGCACTAGAATAGGTCCAGGTAGTGGAAGTAGTGGCAGCGGAACGAACACAAATGAAAGTGGGGGCATTGCCACTGGATCAGGTAGTGGAAGTGGTGGCAGCGGCACAGGTAGCGGTAGCAACAGTGGTGGTAGCAACAGTGGTTCTGTTCCCACTGCTACTTGTGTGCTTTGGATCGTATTCCTCGCTCTGTCACTTTCGAAGTGGATGATTAAGTAGGAACTAGTCTGGAATAGAGTTTGGTCGTCAAGCTGTTTTAAGTTCTGTTCAGTCAAC